>JAMALC010000073.1:14641-88813 GCA_023628275.1 Rhodotorula sp. M30-05A-2 | reverse complement strand
CCCGGACTTTCTCAGTTTGACAAGTCTGCGCCGCGGATCTGGCTCGGCAAACGCTCCGAAGCCGTCGGACTTGCAGTATCATTGTCAGCAGCTCCGATGCTATCTGAAGTCATCTTTGCCGACCTCGTAACTCGTCGTTTTTCTACATCTTTTTTGGGGAACTCGGCCAGCAAACAAGACCGCCTCAAACACTTATTGAGTAGAGCTTGGAATCGCATATCCGAATCTGGTTCCCACATACGTAGTCGGAATCGCATATCCGAATCTGGTTCCCACATACGTAGTCGGAAACCGGGCGTTCATGGAGAGCCTGCGTGTTGTTTAACCGCATCTTGGCCTTCTCTTCCGGACCGCGCTGCCCCTGGACACTGCGAAGCGAGCCAGATTCGATCGAGGTGCCTCCATTTCGGTCTCGGAGCAGAGGCCCTGGGTGCTGGTGGACTAGGAAACGAGCATACGTCCCCGGCACTCGATCGCGACGCGCTTCCGTGCGTCTCCGAATACAATTGCTATCTGTAAAGCCGAACCATTACAGCTCGCAGGTAAGGCCCGATGAGCGAGGCGCCCCGCGCGGCAGGATGCGTTTGCGTGCCGGAGTTGGAATTTGGCAGGAGTCCATAAGGGAGAAGGACCTGTTTGTTCCGGCTATTGGCTATGCATACCTGTATGTGCTTGCAGAGGAGTGGCGTACTTTGTCGTTTCTGCGACTTGGAACTGCGGATCTGCAGCGCAAAACGAGGGGTTTTAAAACAAGCCGTACCGCCGCATCCTGTACGCCATGACCGACTCGCGCGACAAGGCACTTTCGGCCTTCATTCTCGGGGCGGCGGCGGACGCCAAGCGGGCACAGGATGCCGGCGTGAAAGAGTTCCTCGCCGACACCAAGAGGGACGACGAGCCGAAGAGGATGCAGGCGTTTTTGCAGCGGGTTCTCGGGTGGCGGCAGCCTCAATCCTCTCTCTGATCTTTTGTCGCTTCTCCGTGCTGTTGTTGAATCTTTTCCCTTGTGCTGTACTACCGCTTTCCCGCCTCCCTTCCCTCATCCGCACCTTCTCACACACCGCCAACTCTGACACGCCGACCGGCAAGGTCCCCTCCGTGACCGAGGTTGGGTGAATAGTTGTAGATTGGCCGTGATGAACGTGCACGTCCATGCGCTATACTCTGTCCTGCCAGGTCCTTGGTTCCGCTCCCCCGCACCTTCTCGTCCCAATCTCTGAGAGGCGGACCGAGGGTGTCTCTTCCGAAGAGTCAGCTAAAGCCTGTAGCTTGAACTCCCTATACAGCCGCTCATGAGCTTGAACCGGGAGAGATGGAGGGCATTTCAGGTGTTTTCAACTTGAGCTGCGGATCTTGCACCTCCAAACAAACGCACTTTCAGCACCGCCGTCTCTGCTGACGATCAAAAAGAGCCGTAGTCAGACTTTGCAGTAGCTTGGAACGCGCATTCCCAAGGACTCCTCATGTCCATACAGGAGCTGGCAGGCTGGTGTGGGAGCGCATGCAAGTTGTTTGGCCTTCTCTTCCGGACCGCGCTCGAGCTGGTCGTGGTGAAGCGAGACGCACTTGTTCGAATAACTTCATTCCTGTCTCTCCGGGCAACGGCGCTGGTCACCGAGTGACTCCCGGCGGACCGGAAGAGTACTCAAGTTCACTTCTCGTCGCCGCCGCTCCGGGGCGGATGCGCTTCCGTGCGGCACCTTCAAGAAATCCTTCTGCAGCTTGGAAGCCCTGATTTGTGGAGCTAGTACTGAGAGGGGAGATCTCCAACGCAGCACTCTGTGTAGGTCTCGACCGGCACTCTTCGTGAGCCCAAGCACTGCACGTTGTCGTGCTTTCTCGTCTTTTCGCGTTTGCGTCGCGGAGCTGGCTCGGCAAACGCTTTCCAAGCGGCAGACTTGGGGTGGAACATTTAGCGTCTTGTATAGTGTTCTCTCCCATCATGCGCCGACCTCGTAGCTCGTCGTTTTCCTAAATTTTTGTTGGGGACTGATTCTCCAAACTGGGACGTCTCAAACACGCTCCAGTGGAGCAATCGCCTAGTGGTTATGGCGGAGATTTACTACCTGCTAGTCTGTCTCTGGGCTACGCCCTCGGGAGTTCGAATCTCCCTTGCTCCTGCTAAACTTTTGGGTAGCCCCACTCAGACCTTTTTGGGGTGGCGCCGCCGCTCTTTTGTGGCCTCGGAGTTATTTGGGCAGTTCCCGTCTCGCCGTATGGCATCTTCTCAAGTGAAGACAGCTGTTGCAACATAAAGACTGTGGGGCCTTGCACCGTGGATTGCAACCGGGCCCAGTGCGACGCGAACGTTCCGCCAATATCGTGAGAAGGCCGACTGCCGACCTCATCCTCCCCACAGTAGCCAGACGCTATAGCCAGTTGTCTGAGAAGACGAGCATTGCGGCCCTCCGCGGCGGAAGGAAGTCGCTGACCGACTTGGCAAGACGAATCCTCCTTGCTCCTCCTGAGATACCTACAGGAGTCCAGCTTCTCGGCGGGATGCGTTCCTTCGGTCTCGGAGCGGGTCGAGTGTACTGTAACCGTAGCATCAGAGAGCTGCCGCGGCCTATAGTCGGACCGCGGAAAGTACCTCATGCACCCGGCCCACGATGGCGAACGTTTGCAACCGTGAGAAGGCCGACTTTTTCGCTCATCGACTTCATACGCCGCCAGAGAGCGGGACAGCCTCAAGACAGCCATCGGGTCAGCTATACGCTCCCACTAGTCCCTGCAGACGCCCCCACTAGACCCTTGAGGCCGTCTGGGGGCGAAAGGCGGTCGCCCGCCGACTTTGCGTTCTCAAATTTTCCTTAGTGCTGGGGCTGCTCCTTTTCTTTCCAGACGGACTGCGCGCAGGAGGCGTATTTTCACCGCCGTCCGGTGCTCCGTGGCTCTAGCTAGCGGCCAACGATCCACCGGAACCTCCTTTGGGCACCGAGTCGACCGTTTGCGGGTCAAATACCGGCGTGTCGCGAAGGGAGAAAAGAATGGGAGGCTGTACCGGCTTCAGATGTCACAATGCCCATCGCTTGGAACGCCGACACCCTACTTGAATTCCTGGACCCCAAGCACAAATTCGGCTCCGGGAAAACAGACTGCTGCATGTGTCCGGAAGCGAGACACCTCGAGGCCGCCCAAATTGAATCAGCCGACTGGTGACACGGCTGGCCCAATGGCACAGGTGCATGGGTCGCTTCACCACACTCCTCTTTGCATGCATGAACATCAGGCAGGACTCCCGTAATCAGGGGACACAGGCATGGCACTCGATCTTTGCAACTCTCGCATCTTTGCCACACAGCCGAAGGACCGGATTGAACTGCAAGTAGGAACAGTACGAGACGCCTGAAAGGAGGTTCTAGAGCAGTAGACCAAGTGTAAAACAAGGCGACAGGCAGAGACGCCCTGTGCAGGAAAGGCGTACAGCTGGCTTGAACTAGACAAAGGTGCTGGCCCCTTTTCGGCGAGCGTCTTGCATCCTCCGCCCTAAAATCGAAGCAAACCTCCCGCCGATGTACGATTGACTCGTCTTGGACGGCGCAGCGTTTCGGTGCTGCCATGCGGGCTCAGGTAGTTCCTCCCGCTGCGGTCTGGTCTGTGCCGCCACGCGAGCCGGGCCAATTAGACCGGCTGCGCTCCCCGTGCCCCCCCAAAACGTGTCGTACTCAGTAAGCCACGGATACATGCGAGCATGGTCTGAAGTCTAAGCGAGACAGGTCGAGATAGCGATCTGTCGTGAAAAGATCTGCTTTACGCAACAGCAAAGAACAAACGCGCGCGTCACGAAGCAAGAGCTGTTAAATTCGAAGCTTAGCGCCAGTTTTCGCCTCCTTGCTAATCCGGTCTGGGCTGAACAGCTTATCGCGCACTGCCTTAGAAGCATTCGGGGGCAGGATTCCGCATCCTGTACGCGCGAGGAGAGCTCCATTTCGGACTCGGGCATCGTCTGACCGTCCTCGCTCCAGCGTGAGGAACGCCTTGGCCTGGAGGACTGCCGACTCGCCTTCGCTCCAGCGTGAGGAGGGTCTGGTCAACAAGCAGAAATGGAAAACGAAGAGTTGCGCCAGCTGCGTTTTGAGCGCTGGTGCTCGCGCGAGAGGACCTGTGGCTACGGTCGTGGGATAACTTCGTGGCGCCCGTGATCTGCTGGTCAGCCTTGACCACGAGAACAAGGCGGGTCGCCCAGCTGCGAGGCGGTTCCAAGTTCGATGTCATCGTCGGCCGTTCGTTCATGGCAGGGAGACAGCAGGGTCTGTGGGGGGTCAAGCCGGTAGTTGTGTTCGTAGCAAGAATGATCTCTAGCGAGCTCCTGGCTACTCGCGAACGAGAGATGTGAATGGGAGCGAGTGTTGGCTGACTGGATCCTCTCGCGCCTCATCATCCGCTCTCTGCAACCGCGACACTCTGTGAAAAGAACCAGGGATGCCCTCGCTGCTGCCATCTGCTGCAACGGATGGCGCTCGCCGTCCGACTTCCCACTTTCGCGTCCAGACCGCCGAGTACTCGTCGTCGAACGAAACCGGCGTCACGGCGACGACGACGGGAGGAGAAGACGCCGCCCTCAAGGACACGATCGCCCTGCTGGATCGCTTTGCACTCTCGACTCTGACGCGTGCAGCAGCTGCGAGCGCCCCCTCGGTCCTCGCCGTCAAGCTCGCCGTCATCGAACGCCTCGCTTCGCCGTTTCCGGAACCGGCGTCGTCGGCGGGGTCAGGGTCGACCAGGGGCGAGACCACCGAGTTGATGAGGAAGGCGCTGCGAGTCTTGGACCCGAGCGACTGGGACGACCTCATCGACGAGAGATGGGCTGCCGGAACGTGCGGGTTCGCGGCTTGCGGCGATAACCCTCTCACAGCTCCAACCGATCTCGGCGTTGCAGAGCAATTCTTGCGCGAAACCAGACAACCACGCGAGACCTACGTCCCGCGAGAAGAACGCAGCAGTCTCCGCCAATCCCGACTCCGCAACGTCCGCCTGCGAGGTGGTTCGCTCGTCCAAAAGAACCTCCTCACCCACTCGGACGGCGACGGCGAGCCACATTCGGACCCTGGCGCGTTCTGCTCAGACAGGTGCCGAATCCAGAGCGAGTACTATCGCTCGCTGGCGGGGAGGGGACGAGAACCGGATCGGTCCGAGATGTGGGACGAGGTGGAACGGAGACGAGTCGAGGTTCGGAACTCGACGGCGGCTCTGCGCCGAGAAGAAGAAGAAGAAGCGGCAGTGGCGTCGACGTCGATAAACCTACCAGGGGCGGCGGCTCCCGCCGCTGCCGAACCGCGCTCGCCTCTTCACGGACATGGCATCCCAAGCGCGCTCTCCGGCGAGCCATCTACAACGACTCCGTCTGCTCACCGTACCGCCGATCTCACTTCATTCGATGATCCCACTGCGGCATTCCTCTCCACGATCTCGATTCACGAGAAACCCATCCGGCCAGAGACTCGACCCGCAGCGCCCTCACTCGCGACGGATGCGAATCGAGACCTTGAGCGCCACCACCGCCAGGTGGTGGCTGCGACATCTGTTCGTCCGCCTGCAACCTCTGTAGGAGGATCGCTGTCGACCAGACCGCGAGCGAGTGGTACTCTCGGTGGCGAGGATCTCGACGTGGCGGTAACTCCGGGAAGGATAGGAGGAGGAGGAGGAGGAGGAGGAGCGTCGTCGTCGTCGTCGTCAAATACTGCTGCTGAAACGGGCGGCGGAGGAGCCTACAGTCTCCCGCCTATTCGGTTCCTGACCCGTCCGCGGGAAGTGACTTCCTCCATGATGAGCGGCGGCGGTAGCAGCAGCTCGAGAGGCTCGAGGAGCGATTTTGCGGCAGGAGGAGGCGCGAGGTACGACCAGGACGAGGAGGAGGAGGACGAGTTTGCGCACGGGCCGGTACTGGAAGGGATTGATGAGGAACATGTGAGGTGGTTGGAGGCGGCTTTACTGGAGCGCGAGGCGTCCGCGCCGTGACGAAAATGAATGCGCCTTTGTGACAAGCCCTTCTTGACCCGTTTCGAGAGACTATCATACTCTTCTTTTTTTTTCGCACGCCGTTACAACTAGTTCTGGTAGGAGAGTGATGGGGGAGGAGTTGAGTGCTTGCTTCTCTCTCTCTCTCTCTCGCTGTCAAAGGCGTCTTTATCCGGCGAGCCATCGCCGGTGTGCCCTCGTCCTCAGAGCGGATGAAAGTGTCGAGCGTAAGCTGCAGGGGACTTTTTCTTTCTTTCTAGTTATTGCACATTCTCCGATGACTTCGGCCGACGTGAGCGGAGGTCCTCTGCCCCCTTTTTACAACTGCTTCCGCTCCGCCGAGACCGGGACCTTTCCCGCCGCCTTCGTCTTCCTTGCGTGTGCCATCTCTCCGAGGGCCCTCCGACCGGTCAGGACGCTCGTGGCGGCGATCGCGGCAAAGTAGGGGAGGGTGTGGAGGACGGGGAGGAAGTAGACCCAGCTGATGATTGAGAGGGATTCGAGGGCGAGGAGGGAGAGGAGGAAGAGCGTCGTGGTACCCGAGGGGAGGGGGAAGCGTCCGTTCGGAACGAGGCGAGGGACCTGGCGGCGTGTGCAGGAGTCAGCAAGGTGTAGGAGAGGATGTCCACTACTCCAGGTGCGCCCGGCCCACTTACGGCTGCCAAGAGGACGAACCACGGAGCGAGGACGACTGCGAGTCCGACGAGGGCGACGATCGGGTTGATGGGCTTCTCTCCGTCCCTAAAAGTCCAGACGATCTCTGGCTGCGGCGCGTACTTTTCCGCCTCCCAGTGCTTCGGCAGGAGGAGGAGGCTGGGATCTGAGGTGGGTGCAGCAAATGAGGGGGGCAATTGGATGCGACCGAGGTGGATTTGGAGGGGTTCGGGTTCGTGAGGGTGACCGACGACGAGGGTCAAGTCGACGGTGGTGGCGTCCAGGGAGGCGAGCTGGGTGTGGATGGCGGGGGACGAGGCCGAGTCCCATTTGGCTTTGCCCGAGTTGGGGCGGACCTTGATGGCGAACTGGGCCGTCCTCGGACTGTTGCCGCTGTGGAGAGGGTTGACGACGACGAGGCTGGCCTGTTGAGGCTGGAAGGGCTTCCCGTCCCTGGTGACGGTGAAAGCGAGTTTGAGGACGTCGGTCTCGCTCAGAGGCCTGCGGTCCTCGTCCTCGTGTATGAGCGCAGGCGAGGACGACGAGAACGAGTCGGACGAGATGATGGACGCCGAGACCGAGTCGACGATTGAGAACTTGCCGTCCTGGACGGATAGGGTCGCACTCGCTCGACCTGCGAGGGCTAGCACCGCCACGAGTATGGACCACTGCATCGCTGTAGAGAAAGAGGGATGTGGTGCGGCCAATTCGACGAGGTCGAGAGGGGTTCGACTCGACCGCTACACTCGCCGGCGCCGTACGCAAAGCTGTGAATCTAGAAACAGACACATCAAGGTCCCGCCGCTCTACGCTATACCTGGCTCAAATCGCCTGGCTCGGTCTCCCGCCGACTGCGTCGTCTCGCCTGTGACGCCTCCGCTGCCGCACCTCTGAACCCGCTTCCTACAGACTTACGCGGCTTATGCTATCCCCTGCGTTATGTACGCTGTCCGACTCGCCGTTCCACCCGCTCCCGGAGGTCGACGTCGCGATTCGGCGATCTTCTCTCGAGGATGGCGTCCCTCAGGCCTCAGGCCCTCGAAAGGGGGTTGCTACGTCCAGACAACGTTGTCTGCCGGCATACGCTGCAAATTGTCATGGCTCAGGCCATCAAGAGTAATTATGGTCCCGGACCACTAGCGACAAGACCGCCGCGAAACTCGCTCGGCTTCTCTCCCTCCTCTCCTCTTCAGCCTTTCACGGACCATCATCGTCTTGGCCTCCTGCATTGTCCTGGAGATCCTGACTCTGAGCTCCCACGCCGAGGTTCACTGCCTCGGAACGCTGCTCTGATGCCACGCCACGCATTTGAACCTTGCCACTACCACTCCAACTGATTGCTCCCCACCGCGTGCGGACACGCGCCTCAGAGAAACTAAAGCATCTTCTCTGGATGGCAGTCGACTCGTCACACCATCCTCGAGGGCGCGATTAGGCTGCAGCTGGCACGCGAGCTGGTCACGACGGCATGGCGATCACCCTCGCTGCGGGTGAGCTGGAGGCAATGTGCCGCCGGACCGTCGCGCAATGAACGAGGGCGCGCTTCTTCCGACCCGTCTCGAGACCAAGATCAGGGACGAGTTGTGCAGGCCGTGGCGGGCCGGTCAACAGCTGCAGAATCTCAAGGTCCGACTTTTGAATTTTAAAAAGCGCGTTTCCAATGTAGAGCCGACACAGTGGCACCTTTTGATAGTTCATCCAGTATGCTGGTACACTCGCAAAGTCATTCGCGATTATGGACGAACTTGCGAGGCCAGGCGGTGACGACGCCGCTTCGTCTCGGTCGTCCTGAACACACGCCTGGAACGGGACAAAGAGCGAGCCATGGCCGACGTAGAGATGCAAAACAGCAGCAGCAGCAGCAGCAGCAGCACTGCCCCTGCCCCCGCCCCGCCAGCTGACCCCGTCGCTGTCCTCACCACGAGCAAGTCTCTCTCCTCGCCTCTCCCATAGGAACCGCTGTACTGACTAAGGGTGAGACTAAGCAGACATCCAGCACAACCTCGCCCTCCTGAACCAGGCCGTCACGCTCCTCGAACCGCGCCTGACCGCGCGCGCACTCCGCTCCCTCACCCCGATTCGCAAATACCTCCTCCAATCCGCCCCCGAAGCCAGTACGGCCGCACTCGCCCAGGTCATTAGAGCAGCTGGATACTATGCCCAAGGTCCGCTCCGTCGGTCTCGGCGTGGGTTCGTCCGACTGCCTGCTGACCCCTTCCTTTTTGTGCCACCTGACAGGCTCGGAGCGCCAACAGCGCCTCCTCGACGCGCTCGGGAATCCTGCTGCGCCCGCGAACGGAGACGCGACGGCAGGGGACGCAACGGCAGCAGCACCGATGGCGACCGAAAGCAGCAGCGACCCGACTCCGTCTTCTTCCTCCTCCGCCGCCGCCGCCGCCGCATCCCAGAAGAAATCCGCGCACGGCACTAAGAAGCAGGATCCCAACGCGCTCCCGAAAGAGGTCGCTACCACCCTCCCCGAAGCCGACGCGTACCTCTCGCTCCTCGTCCTCCTCACCTTGCTCGACAAGTCGCCGGCCGCCGATTACCCCGCTGCGCAGCAGTACGCGGCTCAAGAGATCGAGTATTTTGCGCAGATGAACCGCAGGACGATGGACCAACTCATGAGCAAGTTTTACTTTTACTGGGTCCGCGCGCACGAACTCCACGGCGACGACTCGACCGTGCTGCGTCCGTGAGTGTCTCCTCTCTCTTTCTCTCTCACTGGGAGTATATCCTCGCGGTAAACTGACCGAGTCGAGAGGACCATTTTCTCGCCCGCTCGCTCGCCCGCTCGCATCGCAGTACTCTCCTCGCCGCGCAGCGGACCGCCGCCCTCCGCCATGACGACGACCTGCAAGCGACGCTCCTCCCGCTCCTCCTCCGGAACTACCTCGAGCACGGCTTGTACGAGCAGGCGGACCGGTTGGTCAGCAAGACGCAGTTCCCGGAGGGGACGGCGCAGAACAACCAGCTCGCGAGGTGGTACTACTATCTCGGTGAGTTTGGCACGGGTCGCCCGCTTGCTGGATGGCAAAGTTGGAGACGGGAAACGCACGCGGGCGATGCAACAGAACTGACCACCTCGGATGTCCCTAACCGCACCGTAGGTCGGATCCGCGCGATCCAGCTCGACTACACCGTCGCGCACGCGTCCCTCTTGCAAGCGATCCGCCGCGGTCCTTCCGACTTTGCGGCCGCGCCCGGATTTTTCCAGCACGCGCACAAGCTGCTCGTCCTCGTCAGCTTGCTCATGGGCGAGATCCCCGAACGTAAAGTGTTTAGGGAACCGGTCCTCCGCAAGGCCTTGAGGCCTTACCTCGAGATTGCTCAGGGTGGGTGTTGCCTGTTTCCTCCCTGATGCCCGATCGCAGGATTCCGTTTCTCGAAGCCCTTTTCGGCTGATCTCAACTGCGCGACTACCCACAGCTGTCCGCGTCGGCGACATCCAAGCCTTCAACGCCGCGCTCGAGCAGCACTCGCGCGTCTTTACCGCCGACCGCAACCTCTCGCTCGTCCACCGCCTCCGCCACAACGTGATCAAGACCGCCCTCCGAACCATCTCGCTCGCCTACTCGCGCATCTCGCTGCGCGACATCAGCGCCAAACTCGCCCTCGACAGCGAGGAAGACGCCGAGTACATCGTCGCCAAGGCGATCCGGGACGGGGTCGTCCTCGCGCAGATTGATCATGAGAAGGGAGAGATGACGAGTCGCGAGACGAGCGATGTCTACTCGACGGGCGAACCGATGAAGGAGTTTGATCGCCGGATCGGGTTCCTCCTCGACTTGTACAACCAGAGTGTCAAGGTGCGTTCGGTTGGGCCTCTCAAACTTGTCGCCCAGCTCGTATTCTTAGGTGAGGAGCTTGGCCACTGATCACTGCGTGCTTCCACCCCACTACCGCAGTCGATGCGGTACCCGCTCAACGCGCACTCGAAGGAACTCGCGTCCGCCGACGAAGCCCGCGAACGCGAGCGTGAACTCGTAAGCCCCCTTGCTTCCGCTCGTCCGAACCGAGCGCCTTCCTGTCTCAGCAGCTGATCAATCTGGTCGCGCTCGTGTGAAATCGCAGGCCAAGGAGATCGAGGAGGGTGACTCTGACGCAGGAATGGACGGTCCGGGCGACATGGACTCGTTCTAGAGCGGCGCGGGCGGATTCCCCTCGTAGAGAGCGATTTGTGAAAAGCGAATGATGCATTTCGAAACTTCCGAGCAGGGTTCGCGGTGGATATCCCTTACTCCCCCAGGCCCCCTTTTTCCGTTGGTCCGTTTGCTTGCCCAAGAGAGACGGTTACCGTGATTGGCGAGCGTCTCTGCAGAACGCTCAATCCAGGAAGCGTCCAAGCATGATATCACACAAGCAAAACGGCACGCACGCAAACCCAAGCTATTCGACGTTGATCTTCGACACGGAAAAGAAAACAACACTCCCCGTGGGCCATTCTCCCTCGTCGGTCAACGGTCCCTCCTGCTGCGTGCCATTGTGCTACATCTCGTGGAGCATGCGCTCAAAGTCGAGAGGTTGCAGGGCTTTGGCGAGACGACCGAGACCGACCTGATCGCCGGTCGCGCGAGCGCGCGTGCGCCAGTCCATCCCGGCTTCGAGCAACTTGTCGACGTAGGCGAGGGCATCATCGCTGACGCAATGCGGGAAAAAGGCGTCTGGTTCCGCCGTGCCCACGAGAGGATAAATGGAGGGAAGGTTCAGCATCTTGGGACCGTGCCGAGCGGAACTGTCTACTTGATCGTGGCGAGAGTCGACGCGAGCACTCGGGTGAGATACCTTGACGATTTCGAGCTTATGGTGCTCTGCTGCAATCGCCTTGACGCGGTCCACGATCGCGGACGAGGTCGACGACAAAGCCGGGTCGGCAGGCGTCGCGGGACGACAATCGATCGTCAACATTCGCAGTCGAGGTAGGAGAGCCGAGGTGACTCCGTCGAGCGTTGGCAACAGCCAGTCCTCAGGTCCGATGAGATTGAGGAACTGGAGGTTGGGCAAGGCGCAGGTCGGAAGGGCACTCGGATGCGCGGCGGCCGGCTCGTCCTCCGGTTCGGTCCAAGGACGATATTGTACCGTGACCGTGCGCAAGTCGGGAGAAAAGAGGGCAAGGAATGCTCCCGTGTTAGTAAGCATTTCTGCGGGTTCCAGTGTGATGGTCGATAGCCGCACAATGGACTTCGGTTTCGTATCGACAAGAATCTTCAGATCCAAGGGTTCGTCGCGCGAGTCATCAAACGCCAACGGCGCGAAGTTCATGCGCAGGTGCTTGAGGCCCGGTGTTGCGTCCAAGATATGCCACAAGTTGGTCAAGACCTCCTCGTCCAAAATCTGTAGCTCGAGCTTGGAGAGCAGGGGCGCCAACCCGACAACGTGCAAGACTTGCTGGAGTGACGGGATGATGAGGAAAAGCTCGCGCACATCCCCCCAGACTGCCGAGGAGAGTCTCGCCAAGACCAAATCTTTCAGATCCAAGTCGCACTCCTCCTCGAGCGTGCTCAGGGCGGACCCGTGAAACGTGAACGATCGCAGGTTTGTGAGCATCGGTAGCGCTTTGACCAATTCGACGATCCCTATGGAAGTGAAAGTGTTCCAATCGGCTTTGATGAAGTGCTGGCCGTACAGGGGGGCAATGTGAAGGCTGAAGAAAGCCTTGCTCGCTTTGAACGTCGTGATCACCTGAAGGAAGAAGCGTCATGCGCCACTTTGTTTCAGTATTGGCGATCGCCGTGCCCACAGTGCCCAGGAGCTCACCTCAAACCTATAGGGGACACAGGCGTTCTTCCAGTCCTTCGAAACAGCGTAGAGCGCGCTGATCGAATGACCGTGAGAGTCGCGAACGCTCCTGACTCTGGCGAGCCTCGCAGGCAGCAAGTCTCCGACCCTCTCCGCCACGTCCTCGATACACCCTTCCAGCCGGACATCGGCGGCGTGGCACTGCTGGGCGATTCTGTCCTTTAGCTCGGCGGGCAAACTGCTCAGCTGGACGCGCGGTCGAGCGACCGTCGGCGAGTTGTTCGTGTCATCAGCGCCAGCTCGAGCGGTTTGCATGGCGCTTGTCGGGCCGCGCCGAAGCTACGAGGCAGTCGAGAGCTTGTAATCGAGTTGGCGTAGGCAAAGTCTCGCACGCTTGGATGGTCGTGAAGGCTAGCGACGAGGCGCCGATGAGAACTTGTTCGGCGATGAGGTTCGGCACGAGATTTTCAGCGCCGATAGGGAGGCGCAGCGGCTGCAAGCTAGACTCGGGGCGTTATTGAAGCGCTGTCTCTGCGCTGCGATCTCGAAGAGGCGGCGAGTCTGAGTAAGTTGAAGAAGAGACGGCAAAGGGACGTGCCGCTAGTTCAACCGGCGGAAAAGGAGAATGCGTATCGTCTATAGGAGAGCATCGGGCTTTCAGGTATTCAAACCGCAGCATGGGAAGCAATCAGACATTGCATTGACAAGCGAAAACGACAAAAAGACAGGCCCTCTCTGGAGAATTAAACCGCAAGCATGCGTCTCCTCCTTGTGCTTTTCTCCTCGTTCCTCCTCATGCTTCTCCGATCACAGGCGGTGGATCATCCGCTCGAGATCGAGGCGCCCCAGATCCTTGACGAACCGAGCAGCTTCGACCCAGTCCTCAGTCGCGGCGATCCGCTTGCGCCTTTCGGTGGCGTACTCGAGCAACTCGTCGATCGCGTCGAGCGTGTTCTGGCGCTGCTCGTGCGCTGTGTCGTGCTGCAAGAGCTCGGCGAGCTCGTCGGTGTTTGTCATCGCCAGGAGAGGGTACTCGCCTGAAAGGTATTCTGCAAGAAGTTGTGGCCGCGATTGATGGTTGTCCTCCTGTCCCGATGAATCGACAAGCGAAAGGCGTTTGTAGATGGGGCCTAAGTCGACGTACTCAAGACCGGTATGTTCGGCGACCAGTTTCTCAATTTTCGCCACGCACATGGGCGACAGCGGTGTGCGCTCCTGCCTCGTCCACAGGTGGCACCACTTCGGGAGTTGCGGAGGACCCGGGACTGCATCGAGCGTCTTCTGAAGGAGGGCATCCGGCAGGTAGAGTTGCAGGCTTTCAAGTCGAGGGAATGAGCAGTTTGGCAAGAGGGACTGCTCATTACCGACGGCAAGACCTGCTTCCCTAGACCCGAGGTTGAGGTCGCGCAGCGTCGACGCAAATATGGCGACGAAATCCGACTGACCGTCGAGATCCACGGAGCCGAAGAGGCTGAGCAATGTTAACGAAGGCGTTACCTTGGGCGGATTGTTCAGCAACGCGGCAAATCGAGGAGGTTCTGCCGAAGGTGTGTCGGTGAAGAACATTCGAAGTCCCACTAACTGTCTCAAGGGCGCAACAATGTTCCACAATCCGTCGAGTACGAGCGGATCGGATATGTTTAGCGAAAGCTGGGTCACGTTCCTCGCCCCAGCGGTGAATCGGAGAACATCGTCCAAGGAAAGAGTGCGAAGGGTCAGATGGCGGACACCGTTCGCGATGGTCAGGATCAGCTTGGCCTCCACCGCTTGTTGCAAAGGGGCGTCAAGGCCGTGAATGACGTCGCGGAGATCCTTCGGGAGCTTAATGGTGTGCAGGTTCGGAAGCAAAGGCAAAGCCTTGGCGAACTCGACGATCTGTGTCGACGTCGTCGCGGCGAAGTCGACGTTGTTGAAGTGGTGACCATACTTTGGCGCAATTACGAGGTGGAAGAAGTCGTCGGCGACTTTCGCAGGCGAGAGGTTCTGAAAAGCGATTCGCGACAGCCTTTTGATCAGTTCGCCGAAGTCGAGCTGGAATTCAATCTGTCCCTTACCTCGAACCTGTACGGAGCGCACAAGGCTTGCCAATCTTTCGAGACTTCAAAGAGCACTGCGACGGTTCGTCGGTACGCCTTGCGCAGATCGTCCAGGCTGCAGTCGGAACCGGCGGGCAGGCCGCCGCGTTTGACCAGGCTCTGAATTGTGCAGTAGAGTTCGTGATCGGCGCCGTGACAGTGCTGCACGATAAGGTCCTTGATCTCGTGCGGGAGATCTCCGAGCTGGACGCGGCGACGACGGCGAAGGTTGCTGCCACCTCGGCCAGGCTCGTCGCCATTCGAATCTCCCGACACGACAAGACCGCTCATCAGGGCGCGACACTCTGGTAAGGCAGGCGGAGGCTCGGCGTGTAGAGGCTGAAGCTCGAGCAATGTGGACGATGACGATGAAGTCTTTGGCGAGGCGGGGCGAGACAGCGCGGTGTCCGAGAAAAGCTGGAAGCGAGGAGAGCCTTGAAGAGATCGTTCTGCAGCTGTGCGCGCAACCTCCGCAGCCTTTTGAGCGTTGCGGCGAGATGGTCGAGAGGAGAGCGTCGTCGTCGTTCCTCCTTGACCTCTTGCCGTCACCGGTTGACTGCCAATAACCGCGTGACATTGCTGCTTGATAACATCACTTCCGCAAGCTACTGGTGCACATCCGCGCCCTCGAACCTCCGCCCTGCTCCGATGTGCTGAAGCCCCCGGGCTCTGCTCCGACCCTTCGGCACTCCTCTCGTCTCGCTGCTTTCGTCACCGTCGCCCGATCCGCTGCGCTTAGCTACGACTTCGACTGCTCCCGACGTTCCCGAGAGCTTTATCTCGCTGCTCGAAGACTCGCCGGACGGAAAAGAGGCCGTCGTCGCTTGGCAACCCTCCGGACCTCGAGATCTCGCCACCCGTGTCGCCAGTCTGGCCAAACAGCGTCGACTTCCGGACGAAAAGACGGGCTCGTCGAGACTCAAGAATTCAAGAGACTTGCTGATGCGGCGCCAATGGGAGTATGCTGCGCGGGTTATCAGATACAACAACGGTGTAGATCTAGCCTCAAAACAGCCATTCTAAAGATTTAAGCTCCTCCCGACTCGGCCATCTCGGTCATCCGTTCCGCTTCTGCCACTTCTCGCTGCAATGCGGCGTCTCCGCTCGTTTCATCTAGGTGTTCCGCCGTGGGTCCAGGGCTAGGTGTCGTCGCCGCGTCTGAATCGACATCGTGATCCTCCTTTGGCGCCGCGAGCGACTCTTCGCCAATGTCGGCGTCGCCTCGCTCGTGCCGATCAGAGTTGTCGTCGTCGCCTTGACCAGGAAGAGGAGATCCTGCACGAGAGCCGGTACGACGATTTACTCGTTCGCGCCGCGCACGCCCACTGCGAGATTCCGTCTCGGTCGAAGTGTCGGGGCTGCTCGATTCGTCGTCGCCCGAATTGAGAAAGATGCTCTTCCGTCTGCGTCTGCGCCGATCGAGTTCACTCTGGCGGACTCGTTGGCGTTTCTCGTGTTCGCGAAGGCGGTCCGCGCCGTCAGCGTCATCATCGGTAGTGTTGCCGTCGGTCGGCTGTGCACCTCCGTGACCATCTCGTTCCTCCTCCTCGTCGCTCGAGTTGTCTTCCGTGCGCCGCCTGCGGCGCTGCTGATGTTCGACCTCGCGCCGCTCGCGGGCAGCGGGGTCTTCACGGCGACCGAGAGCGAGGACCGTCGGCGAGAAAATCGTGTCGATGACGGGTGCCAGATTGTCGACCAACGATCGGTGAAGCGAGTGGGCAGAGCGGAAAAACCGCGCGCGAAGCGACGTGGCGCCTTCGAGCGAGTCATCTTCGTCGTCGTTCTCGTCCGCCCCGTGACCCGACGCCTCGGGCGATGCAGACGAGACGTAGGGCAGGGGAACATCGCGCGTCACGCGGTATCCGTCGCGGTTACCGATGTGTTCGGCTTCGACACGGAACGTGTTCCACATGATGCGACGACTGGCTTCGATCAAGGCGATCGTGTAGCTTTGTACGCCCGTCGCGGGACGCGGCGCGAGGTAGAAGACCCAGCTGAATCGGAGGACGACATTGGCGACGGCGGCGATGTAGTAAACCCAGGGCCTGTCCTTGAAAAAGGCGAGCTCGTTGCGGAGCATCCAATGGCCCTTCTTCTTGACGTCGCGGTGGCCAAGCGACCAATCCATGAGGACGTCTGCGATTTCGCTCGAGCCGGTCAGCGCGACTCGAAATTGGAACGCATTCTCAAGGACTCACCCCAAGCGGAGGTATAGCACGAGTTGATGGTAGCGAACAGAATGAAGAGAGCGAATCGCCACGCCTCCTCGTTTCCGCGCTCCTGGTTGATGCGCCACGCGAAGTAGAACCAAAAATAGATAATCGAACAGCAGTACTTGCCGCTGTTGCAACATGTCAGCGCATGTCCAGCACAGGTCTAGCGGAGTTGGCGCAAATGCGGAGTTGACAAAAACGTACGCGTTGAGGACGTGCAAACTGCGGAGAAGCGGGCGTGAGCATGTATGGCAAATGCAGAACTCAGGCCCGACTAGACTTACAAGGCACCGTCGGAGTCGAAGTAACGCCGAACGCTCTGTCCGAGACGCCAGAAAGGCGGAAGACTGGCGAGCACCGCCGTCGTCCACGTCTTGTTGGTCGAACAGACGCTGTAGACGTCGGCCTGCCAGTGATGGGAGTATGTACAGTAGAGGAAGCCGAGGTTGTATAGACTGTAGTAGATCGAGTTGAAGAGGTCTCCGAGGAAGAAGTCGGCGAACGAGACGCGGACCAGACCGGCCGAGATCATGCGCAAGAAACTGCGCAGCATCCACCACCGCGAGGAGGGATACAGGACGGGAAGCGGGTTGAGCATGATCGACAGCGCGACGACGATCCACGCCAACGGGTAGGCGGACGGTTCGATGTGGTGCGGCCAGAAGTTGTTCCACGCTGCCCACCAGAAGAGGGACAAGATGAAGTAGAGGAGTGCCGGGATCTCGATAAACTGGTGATAGTCCATCTTGTTCCGGATGTCGAGCTCGAAGATGAGGACGTAACTGTGGGCGGTCGAGGTTCGTTAGCCCCAAAGCGCTAAACGTAAAAGGCACAACTCATCGAGTCCGTACTTGATGCGGGCGTGTGACCAGGCAGCCAAATTGAGGAAGAACGCCAGACAGAAGAAGACGGGGAGGTAGCACGCGCCGAAGAGCTGGAGTAGGGCGGCCCAATACGGTATCTCTTGTCGGACCGAAGGCTTGAAACCTGTTTCAAGCCCGGGCGATCAGTACCCGCCTCGACTCGCAACACCGCTGCAACTCACTCAGCACGAGGCCTTCGATCATCAGCGGAAGTCCGGCTCCCATCAAGATGCCCGCTCTCCACGACGTAAAGTGATGCCCCTTCTTCTCGCCGAAATCGCGCAGTCGTTCGAGTCTGCCCGGGCGCCGTAGGATCAGCGGCGATTCTAATGCCCTTCGGTTTTGGGCGACGACTCACGCTTTTTTGCGGTCGCCACGCTCAAACGCAGTGGCGAAAGCGTCTTCGGTCTCCCTGATCAGGTCGTCGAGTTTCGTCGACGTGACAAAGTCCGCCTTGTCGACTTTCTCCGCGTAGCGCGCAGCGAGAGGGATCAAGGTGAGTTTGTCGTACTTTTTCAAGGCCTACGGGAGTAATTTGGATGAGCTCGCGTGTTGAAGGGGACACCGAGTGCGTAGCTCACCTTGGTGAACCCCGTGCGGTTCAACACTCGGTACGATTTGAGCATGCCGAGAAAGCGGTAGTACTCGAAAGCTGCAGATGCAAACAGGTCAGCAGCTTGTCGTTGCGAGGTATTTGCGAAGAGGATCAACGCACTGGCGAGCTTGAGACGACTTCGAGCGTTTGTATAGTCCTCCGGTCTGCCGTGACGGTACACGGGTTGAGCATCATGCGCCTCGTCATCGGCATCGCTGTCGCGGTCGGCTTTCGGCGCTGGACCATCGGCATGCCCGTTCGAGTACTGCGACTCGGACGAGAAGCGGCGCGACTTGTGTCCCGCTGCCGAATCGTGGCCTCGGCCCTCATCGTTGTGCTCGTCGCCGTTGCGGGCTTGCACCTTGCGCTGCGCCAACGTTCTCCTGACGAGTCCCACACCGGGGACATTAGGCAGATGCGCATGCTTCGGAAGGATCGACGAGACAATTTGTGGGGGCTGGAGTTCTCGCTGGCGAAACGCTTGAAACTCCTTCTTGTGATCTGCGGCGCCACCGTTGATCAGGATGGCACTCGCGAGGGCAGACAGAAAGCAACCACGGCACGTACTGACGAGTTCGCGCCATTGCGCGCTGAGTTGCTCATACCGGTCGACGGCTTCGCCCTCACGGTCGGCGTAAAAGCCACTGACTCGCTCCAGCTCGCGATCGAGCATTTTGACGAAACGCCGCGACTGCTTGGGCATCGCGTCTTGAAGCTCGCGCAAGCTCATGTCAGGCGAGAATCCAGTCCGCCATTTCCGCTTCGCCGGAGAGCTGAAATCGCGCGTGGGTGGTTTCGGTCGCGAGAACGAACGCTTGCGGGTCACGGGCGGCGAGTCGTTTTTCGCACCGGCGTCCGCAGGTGACTCTCGGATCAAGGCCTGACCGGTTCCCTGCGTGTCATCGGAGTCGTGTTCCGGCGAGAGCTCCGAGCGGCCTCGGGAAAACGTCGGCGACAAGGCAGGCGACGCGTAGTGGGAGGAGCGACTCGAAAGCCTCCGTTCGGGTCCCTCGGCAGGAGACTCTGCAGGCTCGACGGTCGTGTCCTGCTCGTCTTCGTCGTCGTCTAGTGCGTCGAGTCCTCGCTCAACGTCTCGGTTCCGACTCCTCACGACGCCGACCTCGTGCAAGTTGGGTCCAGCAGCAGCTCCCTGCGCGGCCGCCCGGGCCCCGCGTGCTGCCGCTGCCCGCTTGCGGTCTGCTTCGATGGCTGCAAGACTCGCCTCGGGTCCGCTCTCCTCCTCGACGCCTGCACTGCTGTCTTCTGCGTCGCCTGCATCGATCGCGAGCAGTTCCTGCTCTGCGCGCCCGATCTGCTTCTTGAGCTGGCGGTAGTCGATGTAGGCGCGTTTCCACTCGTCGATCGCGTGCGTTCGCAGGTACTGTCCGAACTTCATTGCCCCTTCGAGTGCGACGTCGCTCGTATATGCTGCTGCGGTTGTTCTTGTTCCGCGAGAAGAAGCGATCAAAAGCGGCCAGAGCTAGCCAGAGCTGGGGAACGGGCGCGACTGCCAGTACGCCACGTCGTACACGAGCTGTATCGGTCAGTGGCTTACCTTGTAGCGAGTGCGGGAATCGAGCTACAACGACGTCGTCGTTTCGAAGAGCTGCGGAAGAGAATCACGTGCGCTCATTTGATTTCGAGTCCGCCACGCTCCGCCGCTCTCGGCGCAGGGTATGCTTGCGCAGCGTTCTTAGGGTAGGGGAAACTGCGCGTTATAATTTCGTCCGAATGGGAATCGCGATACGGGATTGGGGTATACAGAGTTGCGAAGGAGAGAGAGACAAAAAGGGAGAGGAAAAAGTGTTTGACAAGATGTGCAAGACGAAGCGCACGGAAAGGGAACGAACGTAGTGGAGTAGCCTCCTCAAGAAGCGAGGGGCCACGAGACGCCTTTAACGCTGCAGTTGGGGCGGAGGTTGTTGCTGGTACGGGTGGCTCATCACGGGCGGGCGATCGGATCGAGGGGCGTTGTTCCCCTCCGATGCCCCTCGTCGACTCGACTCGTCGGCGCCGCTGCCGGGAGCTGCCGGTGCTCCAAACTGATGAGGCGAAGCTGTTCGAGACGGAGCGAGAGCGGCGAGGTGCGGCGGCAGTCCTGGCGGGGTCGGTGCACCGCGCGGGTCGCGTTCAGGCGATCGGAACCTTGACGGGGTCACGGACGTCGAGAGCGGGCGACCCGATCCACTCAGGTGAGGTGCGGACCATGCCTCTGCAGAGTGTTCAATCTCGTCAGTCAGAGGCGCCCGCTAGAACCGGAGAGACGAGTCCAAAAACGCACCCTGAAGACCTGGTCGACGCTGGGCGCCAGTCTGCCCACGCGAGACTCGCAAATGACCTGCCGCGCCATTCGAGCGGATGTGGCTCTCGGCTCGCAAGAGGATCTCCTTCGAGGTAAGCTGGGCCGGATTGGAAAGGAGCTCCTGGTCGTTCAAGATGGACAGGCATTCGACCGGAACCTGCAGATGCAACGAATCAATGGTCGCTTGGAACGAACGAAAAAGACTCAACTCGACACGCACCTCCCAGTACTCGTCCTGACGTTCGAGCAACTCGTGCACGACCCGTGCCGCCGAAAAGCTCTCGTCGCGGACGGGGTCTTTGCCCTTGGCGTACAGGATGTTCGGACTGATGACGGTGGCGAGATTCTGCAGGTCCATCTTGGACCCGGTCTCCTCGTCGACGTGCGAAAAGGACGCGACCCATTTGAGAAAGACGAAGAGGACCTCCATCGTATCGCGGTGCGCTTTGGGCATGAGGCAGCAGATGTAGTGGCGGATGCGGTTCCGTTCGACCGTGTTTTCGATGCCTGCAGAGTATGGTGATTGTGGATGAGCTTCAGTACGCGCGGGCATGGTCACGGAGAACCGGAAACGCACGTTGTGCAGCGATCCAGAGATGGAAGAGCTTGAAGCACATGAGCGGGTCGGGCAGGTCTCGGAGGAACTTCTTGAGCAGCGCCGCCAGCTGTACCGGGTTGTCATCGCAGAGATTGACCGATCCGGCGTCACGGTCTAGAGCCTCGGTGAGCTCCTTCAGGCGGCGGATGTTGCCGTTCTTGCGGAAGATGCCTTCGACCGACATGTCTGCGACAGGGGATCTCGAGTCAGCTTCCGTTAAGTGAGAAGTGACGGGCCCGTAACTCACCCATCTGCTTCATGGCCGAAATGACGTCGTCGACAAAGCTTGGGATGCGGAGCGATCCGGCTCCTGCACCGTGCATCGAATCGGCACCGTTACGCTCGACGAGCACCTCGAGAGGTATCCCAAAGACACCTGCACACAAGAAGATGCAATCAGCGACAAGATGCGTTGAACACCACAAGTCACGCCGAGCTCACCTTTCTTGGGCACCTTCTTTTTGTCGCCGCCGCTCGGTTTGAACAGCTTGCCCCAGAAGGTATTCTTGCGCGCGTCGATAATGTCGAGGAGCTCATCGAGCGTGACGATGTCACGCAGCGGGCTCGTGTCGCTCGATAGCAGGACGGCCGCGACATGTTTGACTATGAAGCTCTCGAGAGCCGACAGCTCGGAGAGTAATCGCGATCCGACCGAGACTCCGCTCATGTTCGGCGTCAGCGGATAGCTGACCGGTCCGCCCTTGTGCGCGGAGCCACCAGGTGCCGGGCGCAGGTAGCCATCCGGTGCCGCGGCGCGCTTCTGCTCGGCTTCGAGCGCCTTTGGCAGATCGGCCAGCGTGAGGCCGTCCTCGTCCTGCGTCGGTTCGCGCTGCCCGCCCAAGCCATCTGGTTCCGGCTGGTGTCCAGGCAGCCCGGGATCGTCGACGATGCGGACCGCAGTCGTTCGTCGATCCATCGTTGGTCGCTTCGGCGAAGACGCGGGAGACAATTGCTGCTGCGACGTGCTCAACGGATTGCTCGCTCCTGCAGCGAGGGTCGGTGTTGCCATCGGTGTGACGCCTGCTGACGGCGTCGGCGTTGCATGGGACGAAGGCGGCACGACCTCGCGAACCTGGTTCCGTGGAATGGGCATCCCGCTCACCGGATCGATCACCGGCTGATCTTTCCGTGACGGAACCGGAGGCTTGGTCTGGAAAAGTTGGAAGGTCGGATCCGTCGCGTCGCTCGTTGCCGTCCGTCCCGAGGGCGACTGGACGACGGTCGAGCGCTTCGGGACGTGTGCCGCCGTGGAGGACAATTTCCGGTCAAGCTGGACCGACTTCATCCGTTTGATGTCGTTCGAGTCGCGGTAAATGTCGCTCAGTCCTCGCGATTCGTCGTCCTCGGCAGCTAGAACGGGAAGACCCTACGTTAGGTCCGCCAACGCGAAAAGTAATCAGGGGGACAGCGGGACGTACGCAGAGACACCGGGACCACACCGCGTTGCTTCAGGCGGCCGAAAAGCTTGTTGAGAGCGACGCAAAGCAAGAAGGCGTATTGCTCCAAGCGCGTCACGTACTCGAAGCCGTCGAGGCTCGTTCCGTTCGTGGTATCGGGAGCGCAAGATCGGCAGTAGGTCTTTCGCCGGCCAGTGTCGGGCTCCTCTTCGGCCCAGACAAAGTCGGCGAGGGCTACCTCGTCCTGAGAGGGATCCCGCGACGCGAGCTTCTGACAGGTTTGGCACCGCAGGCACGGCATGTGCCACCGGATCGAAGTGCCGAGGCGAGCGCATTCCTCCTCGACGGTGAGGCGGCAGCCTTCGCACAAGTCGGTCGTCGCCTCGCCTTGCCCGACCAGGGTCCCGACCGCGCGCGTGAGCGACTTGTAGCCGTACGCGGGCCGCACGTGGCCGTCGGCGGAACCATCCTCCGACGTCGACTGCGCCGACTGCCCCGAGTTCTGCCGACTCGGCGGGTCGGAATGGGCCGTGCCGTTACGCGCGAGCGCAAGGACGGTCGTCGAGATCTTGTTGGCTTCCGGATCGCGGGCGAGGCGATCCAGACGGCCGAGAAAGACGTTGATCGCCTGTCGGTCGTCGTATTCGCGCTCGAGCTTGAGACTGCCCGTCAGGGCGATGCGGATCAAGATTTTGAGGTAGTGAGCGAGGCCGGTCACGAGCGACAAAAGGTCCTGGGTGATGGACATCTTGCGCGCGCCCGTCTCGTGCGTGTGCGAGAGGAGCATGAAAAAGTTGACAATCTTTTTGCAGAGCATGCGTGCTTCGCGCACGTGTTGCATCTCTGCAGTCTCGCGAGAACGCGTCAGTGTCACGTTCTCACCGTCGGAGCGTGTACTCACGCACCTTTTGCTCCGGCATTCCGGAACGCCTCGTTGAGGTCGTCGATCGCGGCGAACAAGGTCTCGACGTGCAGGACAAACTTCTCGGCCATGCCGACGCCCTCCATATAGTGACCACTGCTGACGTGTCGCAGCATCTCCGAGATGCACGCGGCCGAACTCTCTTCGAACGCCGACAGGATCGTCCAGATCCGGTACACCTGCTCTTCCATCCGTTTCTGCCGCGACTTGAGCGACGATGGCGTCTCCTTGCTTTCGATGGCGAGGTACTCTGGCGGTGCAGTCGAGGGCGCGGGGGCGTGACCTTCGGTGGAACCGTCGGGAGCGGAACTGTCCGCCGCGGGCGCAGGCGGTTCGACGGATTGCGGAGTTGGAGCCAGTTTGATATTCCAAAACTGTCGAGCAGAAGTCACGGCGGGTGAGCGTCGTTCAACGTTTGAGGACGTGGCACGCTTGCGAAGTAAAGAAGGAAGAGTACCCACCTTGTGAATCATGTAACATTCCGGGTGCCAGTGCTCGTCGATCGAGTTGCGGTTGATCTCGACAAACTGCTTGAGTATGGCGGTCCGGCAGCCGGTACACTTGACGGCGAACCGGGTCGAGTAGTGGAAGTGGCAATAGACGTTGCCGGCGTGCTCGTAGTACGAATCTTGCGGGCCGAAGACGGTCGGACAGACCGAGCAGGTAAAGTGCTCGACGTGGAACTTCATGTCTGCATTCGCGCACAAGAGTATCAGCGCGTTCTGATTCAAGAAGAGTGAAAGCGGACGATGGGTGGGACCGCTTGAGAAAAAGGCAGTTTCCAAGACGGCGTGCTTACCGAGCGCAGTGATATAGCTCCCTCGGAGTGCCTGTCCACACTTGTTGCACAGCAAGTTGAGTCGGCGGAAGTAGTCCGTCTCGCACAGCGGGACTTGTCGACCCGACCCGTCTGGCGCGTCGATGGGGAAGAACTTGGCCGCGACGACCTTGTTGCAGTCCTGTACAGGGCCAGAGAGGGGAGACAGTAAGCATCCACCACCACGATACGATGCGCACGCATTTGAAAGGAACATGTCGATTGGGAAGCACGCACCATGCAACGGAAGCAGTCGAGGTGATAGACGGTCCCGAGCGCGCGGACAAACTGCCCCGTCATGGGCAAGTCACACTTTGCGCACGTCGCCGGCGCTGACGCGCTCGCAGCAGCAGCGGCAACGCAGTTCGTCGTCTTGGCCCCTGCACTTGCTGCGTCCTCCCCCCTCCTCTCCTTTTCCCGTCTCCGCGACCGATCTCGTTCCCTTTCCCGTTCCCTCTCCCGTTCCCGTTCCCGTTCTTTCTTACCACCGTCACCACGCTGATCTCGACCTCGATCCGCCCCATCTCGGAGCTCGCCGCTCGCAGCCGAATTGCCCCGAGATCGGCTCCCACTCATGGTCGAATGTCCGCCCTCCGACGTGGCCCCGCCTGGCGAGCGGGTGAAGGGCGAGGAGGGAGGTGGTGGTGCTTGTAAAGGTCGGGATGAAAAACTGGCCGTAATGGGGGACCGACCGGCTGGCACGCTGCCTGCCGCATAGTGAGTCGAGATCGAGTGCGAATGCGAATGAGAATGAGAATGCGAAGAGAGGGTCGAGTTGGATTGCGAAGCCGGGAGGGAGTACGAGTGCGAAGGAGAGCCGCCGCCGTTCCCTCCTCGGTGATTGTGGTTCTGCATCGACGGCGAGAGGATATGCGTCGGCGTTCGAGGTCCACCACCGTGGCCGCCGGCGCCGCCACCGAACGAGACGGGGTCTTCGGTTGAGATGTGTAGCGGAGGCGGTCTGCGTCCGCCGAGCAGAGACGAGCGCGAATCGTTGGCACTGGCGCCGCTGCTGTACAACCCTGCCGACGCAGATGCGGACGCGGGTCCTCTTCCTCCGCCGGATACCATATGCGTATTGATCGTCGGAACGACGGGCTGCATCGTTCTTCCGCCTCCCGGTCCTGCGCCTCTCCCCGCGAGGCCAGCCTCTTCGCGATCGCCGCCGCCGTACTTTGAAGTCGAAGCGACGGGAGGAGGAGGAGGAGGCATCGGCGGCGCGTAAGAGTCGGCACTGTTGTACCGTACGGGCGCGCCGCGCTGTGATGAGGGCAATCGCGACGGAGGAGGCGGTAGTGCTGATATTACCGCGTCGGAAGCGCTGCTGCTCCCTCTCCGCGATCGAGGAATCGGGTGCCGGTTCGGCGAGGACCGCCTCGATCCGCTACCTGAACCGCCTGCGAGAGCGCCGCCGCCGCCTCCCGCCGAAGACGACGACGATGATCCGGTTCCACCTCTTGGCTGTCTTTGGTGGTTGTTGACGAGGGCCGGAGGAGCGGATGGTCTCGCCTGCTCCCCGCCGCCGCCGCCGCGGGTTCGGTCACGGTCCGCTACGCACGGCGGTTGCGGACTCGAAGGGTGGCGATGGGAGTGTTCTGAAGAGTGTCGACTCGAGGCCGAAGTCGATAGGAGTGCGCCGTCTGCGAGGGGTTCGTACCGAGTTGGAGACGACGAGAGGAGCAACGGTACCGGCTGAGAGGACGAGGTCGTCGTCGGTTGCTGAGCAAAGTCGTACTGGCCATCTACGCGGTCCACCATAGCGTCAATGGCCCGAGTCTGCGCCAGTGCAGATGGCGTTCCAGTCGCCTCTGGAGTGCTTCAAGGAAGGAACGAGGAGCGTGGGTCGACGAGGGTCCCCTGCAGTCGGCTCCTGCGGGCTGGCGATCGAGCAGCGGGACTAGCAGTTGCCCTCACTCGACTGTACACCGCCTGTCTAGGCTCCCGAGTCGACGTGAGAGGCGCGAGACGGTAGCGTGGGTTCTGTCTCAAACTCGTCGTGGGATCGTCGTCGGACTGTTGCGCCCTCGCTCGACTCGTTTCCTCGCAGAGCAGAATAGAGCAGAGCTGGACTGCTCTTGGGCGATGCCTCGTGCGCTGCGCTGCTCGTCTCGAGCGCGTAGAGCGGGCCTCGATTGGCGCGAGTTTGGCAGCCGGCGCCGAGACGAGATGGGGCTTGCAAACACAGGGGGAATTCATCTCCCTCTCTCTTCTTATCCGGGCATGACGGTAGGCCGGGGGAACCTTGTATAGGTTTGCTCGCAAATCGTGTCCTGCATCCTTTGGGTGAGCAGAGAGCAGCCGGAGAGGTACCTCCGCGGCGAGCGCGGCTGCGTGCAGCGTTCCGCGCGCGTCTCAGAAAGATTTAAACGCAGTTGCCTCGTCTAACGCATAGTGAGAGGGCCTCGGAGGTGTCAGGTGTCGGAAGGATGGTCCAGCAACCGTCCGTCCTGCTCTGGGCAACGATCGTGGCGCTCGTCCTCATCCTCATCGTCGTGAGGGCCTCCCTTGACGGTCCATCTCAGATGGTGCATACAGAGCGCTGACACAGATCGGATTGGCTCGGCTCTTGCAGCTCTATACGCTCCTCGTTCACTTTTCGCCGACTGATCCGGTCCCGCACCCGTCCGAGGCAACTTACGTGACCGCATCGGCGCCGTCCGATCCGCAATCACTGCCCCACCTCGTCAACGACTACAGAGACCACGACGCAGCTGCCAAGGACCGCCCCACCCTCGAATTGACCGTCGTCGTCCCCGCGTACAACGAGTCGAACCGCATCGAGTCCATGCTCCGAAGCGCAGTCGAGTTTCTCGAAACTCGGCCCCTTCTGGCCCAGGACGACGACCACCACCACTCGCCAGCTTTGCCCGCCGTCGGGTCGTACGAGATCTTGATCGTCGATGACGGGAGCAAGGACAAGACGAGCGAAAAGGCGCTCGAGATTGCTGGAAGGCTCGCGGACGAGATTGGCAACAAGAGGGGCCAGATCAAGGTCTGCCGGCTGGTCCGGAATCGCGGAAAGGGAGGCGCAACAAAGCACGTACGTCCTTTAAACCCCGTACCTTTCTGCCAGAGAGGCTCGCTCTTCCGCAGTGTGCTAAGCCTCGAGCTGACATCCGCGATGTTGTGGGCGTACAGGGCGTGCTGCACGCTTCGGGATCTCGGATCCTCTTTGTCGACGCCGACGGCGCGACCCGCTTCGAAGACCTCGCCCTCCTCGAAGACGAGTTGAGAGCCATGACGGCCGCCCAGGTAGCACCCGCAAACCGCACCGGAGAACCGCACGGCCTCGTGGTCGGTTCGAGGGCCCACCTCGTCTCGACCGAAGCCGTCGTCAAGGTAACGTCCCGCAGACCGCGCCCCCGCCCACCCGCAAGTTCTTTACTAATTTATCGGAGTTTGTGAATCAATTCCTACAGCGCTCAGCGCTCCGAAACCTCCTCATGCGCGGCTTCCACCTCTACCTCTCGCTCCTCGGCCTCTCGTCCATCCGCGACACCCAATGCGGCTTCAAACTCCAAACTCGCGCCACCGCCCGACTCCTCTACCCGTCACTGCATTCCCCCGGTTGGATCTTTGACTGCGAACTCCTCCTCCTCGCGCAGAGGTGCGGCGTCCCGTTGCGGGAAGTCGGAGTCCGGTGGAAGGAAGTGCCCGGGAGTAAACTCGACGTCGTCAAGGACTCGATCAGGATGGCGAGGGACCTGTTGGTCATCCGCGCGAATTACCTTGTTGGGAGGTGGGAAACTCCGGCGAGGGTCGAAGCCGGCGGGGTGCCGCTGGTCGGGAATGGGGTCAAGGTCACAGCGACGTCCGAGTCGAAAAAGAAGCGTTGAGGGCACGCACATGAGAGAGGGAAGGCGTTCGCTCTTCCCCCCGAGTATATATACAGACAGACCTTTCGCATACCTTGCAACCCTGATATCATAGACCCCAAACCTAATCCTTTGTGAACGGTGATACTGAAAGGTTGCAGGTGCGGAACGACAATACTATCTGGGCAAATTAGCAGCGAATGTACAAGGCGGCCAGGAGCGGGAAACCCGACATGAGGCCGATCCAGAAGAAGAGCTGCGTGGAAAATCGCCGCACGCGGGTAAAGAGAGTGTCGCGGTCAGCCACAACGGGCGAGGATCAAGAGGCGGCGAGGCGGCGAAAACCTTACATTTCCGAGCGCTGGGTACTGGCGGAAGATCCTCGCTCGCCCAAGCATGATGAGCGGCAGCTGTGCCATCTGCGCGCGCCGGAATCCCGTCACACGTCAGCAGGAGGAACCTTCCGTCCAAGGAAACGACCCGTTTGCGCAACTCGCCTGCATCAGGAACAGGTACAGCCGAACTTTTTTCGTGACGACCAGCATCACCAGTTCGTGCACCGCCGCGCTCAGCAGGAACGTGATGAACGCGGCCGAAAATTTCGATAACCGGTACGTCGAGATGGTCGTCGCGTACACGTGCCGGAGCAGGAATGTGTGGACGGGACGGTTCCACTTGCGCGAGAACTGCAGGATCGGAGGACGGGGTCAGCGGTTGGACCGATGTACGATACATACTAGGAAATGTACTTCGTCGAATGAGGTCGAGTTCCACCAGTCCGAGTAAAAGGCGCGGTCGGAGAAGCGAGTCATCTGGTCATCGTTGGCGAAAGTTCAGCGACCAGTCTCGGTGACCAGCGTCTCCCGTGCGTGAGTCATCTCTGGCCGCGCATCAGTCGGATCCCCGACTCACCTCGGCAAAGACGTTGAGAATGGCTTCGAAGATGATGAAGAAGATGAGGAGGTAGCAGACGCAGAACGGCAGGGCGAGGTCGAGCACGGAGGCGAAAAAGGTCTGGTCGGAGCGGGGCATGTTGGGCAGGATAAAGTGCTCGACGATCAAGACCAGCAGGGTGAAGGTGCCGAACGTCGCGAGCGTCTTCTCGAGCACGTAGAGCGGACGGATCCTGTGCAGCGCAACGGCGATGTCGTCAGCAAGGGGTAAAGCTTCTGCCTGCGGCGGGAACGCGAGCGAGCTAGGCTCACGTCTTTGTACGCGGGTACTCGAGCTCGTACACCAGTGTCGGGACGAGCAGATAGTCGAGGAAGTTGAGGAAGGTCACGTTCTGCGGGAACGAGATGTTTTCCTTGCCTCCGCTCGACAGCGCATCCTTGGCGTCACAGATGGCCATCGCGAGGTGCGCAATCCGCTCTTGAGGATGCCACGTCAACGTCTCGACGCCCTCGCGCGGTTCCTCCTCCGGATTCGGTTTCGAGAGCGCCGGTACCGCCTTGTGCTTGAGCGGCGAATTCGACCGTCGGCGACCGCTGACCCGTCTCTGTCGCAGAGCTGTCGCTTGCACGTGCTCTTCTTCCGAAGACGGTTGCGTCGAAAACGTCGAAGCCGGGTCCGCGGGCGGCGCGAGCAAGTCGGGTCGGGTCGAGGCAGAGGACGGCTCGTCATCGAGCGCGCTGGTCTCCTCCCGGCAGGCCTTTTCCCATGCCTCCCGAGCTGCGACCTCGGCAGCCCTGCGCCCCCCGGACTCGGCCTCGAGGATTTTTTCCAGCTCCTTTTCGTCTTTCCGCATTTGCCGCGCGCGTTCCGCCAGCTCGCCATTGAGACTGCAATAGCTGTGCACTTTCATGAGCATGGTGAGAGCGTGCAGCGTGAGGAACCCGCTCTGCACCCATGGCCATTCACTGGGAAGACAAGGCGAAATTATCAGGACAACTTGCCGCTATCGATCTCAAGAGGCGTGCTGGCACTGACCGATGGAAAGTCCAGCGAATGGCAATAAACAGATATGCCGTTTGCGCGATGTGCTGGAAAATTAGGCCGGTCCAGTAGTAACGGACCCAGCCTCGAGCGATGACCTGTGGAGACGCTTCTTTCAGAGAACGAATATAGATATGCTGCATCGAAAGCACTCACTTTGGCGAACGGAACGCAGAGTACAGTCGTGCCGACGAGGACCGCGTCGCTGAGCGCGAGAGCCCACGCATCTTCGCTGATGAGCTCTGCGAATTGCCACCGGTATAACCCGCCTCGCTCGATCCAGCGCCCGTAGATTGTCCGGAAACCACCGACGAACAAGACTGTGCTCGTGTTTGTGTGTGAGTTCTGCCCGCATCGAGTCTAGCGCCCGCTTCCACTCGACTCACGAATCCAGAAGAGGGTGTACAACCCTCTGAACGGGTCTTGTGCCGACGCGACATTGTTCCGGTCAAAGTGCGAGAAGCGGGGTGTGAAGATCGTTCGGCCCGAGCGCCTAGTCTTTTCGTCTTTTAGAGACCGAGCAGGTATAGGCCGCAGTTCTCCCGTTCGCTTGTCGTAGGCGATCGCGACGACTTCGTCCGAGTCGGCAACAGTCCTGCGGGAATTCCCGGGACGCCGCTCGCTGCATCGTCAGCTAACTCTTTGTACTTGCGCCCAGCGCAATGCATTGGATCGTGCTCGGTATGCGTGGCATCGTGCCCCCCCCCCCCCCACCTCGTTCCGAACGCATGCAGGGCTTTGAGAGAGATTCCGACTCACGGTTCGGCCGAGGACGTGCTAGCACTGCTACTGTTTGCATCGTTATGGCGGTGCGACAGGCGCAAGCTCGTCGGATCGCTTCCCTCCGCCTGACGAGGCAACAATGGCGAGTCGAGCGGATGCTGTAGAGCGTCGTCAAGTAGACTCGCCGGACCTGGCGGTAGCTCGGAAGCGTTCATGGCCCTGTCGTTCCTTCCTGCTTCGATGGGCTAGCCGGTGCGCGGTAGACAGGATGTGACCGGGAACTCGAGACTGCATCATCATCATCACGGATCGCCCAGGAACGTCGGCCGGTAAACTCCGCTTAAACCCCTACATAGTACGCTGCAAAGTACTCGCGAAAAGACAGCTGTATACACTCTCTCCTTTCCTCCCCGCAAGGCAGGAAATGAGCGGATGGGAAGGAATACTGATTTTCGCCAAGGAGAGGATAATCCAATTCGATTGCGTTTTGCGCGGGTTGTGTGCAGGGGTTTCGAGAGGGGAAGAGGCGAACGAGCTATGGGTATCTGGAGTGTACAGGGAAAGGGGAAGCGGAAAGGGTGGCGACACGGGTGCTCTCTACATGATGACGGCGCAATCGCTGTTCTTGGCCTTTTGTGTCGTGATGCCCTGCAGAGTGCCGTTCCTGTCAGCAATCACAGTAGTCCCGCAGCCACAGGGAGAGACTCACCATCTCTGCAAAGGTGGCCGGCTTCTGCTGCTGCGTCGGCTTTGGCTGCATTTGAATCGCCTGCGGACGCCCGGTCGCCTGCGGAGACGGTCTCCGGACTTGAGGAGCGTTCTGCGGCGCCGAGTCGGTGAGCTGGTAACTGACCGGTCGAGGTCCGTTCGGGTGCTGCTGAGGTTGATGTTGCGGGAACCGGCCAGGATTCGGCGTCCCAGGCGGGGCGGGTCCCATCCGCGCGGCGGCTTCGACTTGGCGGATCGTGTTCTGCCGCCGGAACGTGCTCGAAGGGTACGATCCGCCCGTACTCTGACGTAGAGGCTGAGGCGGTGCTGGCTTGTACACCGCTTGCGCTTGGGCGACGTTGATCGGCGGGGGAGGACCTTGCGATTGACGCAAAGGAGGCGGCTGCTGCTGCTGTGGAGGTTGACCGGAGAGGGAAGCCTTGAGCTTGGCGGCCGCCAGGCGCTCTCGCTGCTCTTCAGAGCGGTTCTGAGCCTGCGTCCGCTTCCGGACCAGCCGCGTCTCGATGTTCGAGTCGTGGTCAGTCCGATTCAGGGCCGCCTGACTCGATCGCTTGAGCGCGTCCAACCGGCTGGTCGCATCGGTATTGCCGTGACTCGCCGCCTGTGCGCACACGCAAGTACCGCCCCGCGTGAGATCGTGTCGAAGAATCATTAAGGTCCGCCCAGCAGACTCACCCGCTCATACCATCGCTTGGCCTTTTCGAGGTCAATCGGCCCGCCAATGCCCACTTCATAGAAGTATCCGAGCGCAAACTCTGCGGCTGGAAGTTGCCGCGCCGCCGCCTTCTCGGCAAAGGTGACCGCGAGGCTCTCGTTCTTGTCGAAGTTGCCTTCGGAGCCGCACAGGTACCATTTAGAGAGCGCTGCGTGAAGGGTGGGATCTGTAAGCAGCATATTAAGGGAAACGACGACCGCGTGTTTGTACTGACCCATGTCGGCTTCGACCTCACTGTTCTGGGAAGCTGCAGAAGGCCAAGTCTCGTCAGGACCATGTGCGGGCGATTCTCCAGCAGGTGTAACGGACTCACCGAGCGCGTAGTACTGCACAGACAGCAGCGGGTCGAACAAGCAGCCCAGCGTAGCATACTCATACGCGTACCCCTAGCGCGCGGCAAAAAAGAAATATCAGCGCTGCGCACTTTCGAGGACGATCACCGCGATGGGTGCTGTATCGGCTCAAGATGACTCACCATCTTGTACTGCGCAGGACCGCAGTTCAAGTATGCTGCCCGTTCGACGCGCCACTTGGCCTCGTCGAGGTCGATCGGGATCTGACTCTTGTCGAACGTGACACCGGGCGATTCGAACTCGCCGCTGAGAAGCATGCCGAGTACATAAGGCGCTGCACACGATGTGGGAAATCTTGAAGAGATCAGTCCGGGCCTTCTCTCGTTCTGAGCAAGAGCGAGAGGAGCGTCTCACGTTGAGGTGTATCAAGGTCGGCGCCGTCTGCAGCTCTTCGGAGCAAGCCCATCGCCTTGTTGACGTCGGCAATGACGCCAATCTGCCCCAGCAAGTACGCCATCGCGAGGCGGTACGTGCTGCCGCAGTCTCCCCGCTCGACGCCCTTCTCGTACGCTCCGACTGCTCGTCGCACGTCGCCGTAATCCTCGTACGCCCGGCCGATGCGGAACCACGCCTTGTGGTAACCGGCGTTGGCGGCGGCTTCAAAATCGCGGAAGGAAGCCTTCGTGTCCTTGGAGCGGTACGACGGGAAAGAGCCGGTCGAGGCAAGGTCGCCACGCAGGTAAAGAGCTAGCGGAACCGGATTGGGAGACGAAGCTGAAGCGAGGATGTGACTGAGCGCTTCGTCGGTCCAACGAACCAAAGTCGGATCGGTGATCCGAGAAGATTCGCCGGCCGAGGACTGAGAGCCATGTTCGCGTCAGCTCCTCGTCCACCGATTACGCTCCCTGAGCAGCTCTCGAACCGTACCTGATGTCGTTCGATGAACTTGAGCACTTGTTTTGACCAAGCGACTTTTCTCGACATGTCGCCACCACCAGCATGAGCCGTTTCGCGCATCGATGCCAACATTGCTTGCTGCACGAGGGGGTTTTCGACTGGTTAGATTCCTTGTCTCGGCAAGGAGCGGAAACAGAGCACACGGACTCACGTCAGGCGGCGTCACCGAGAGCTTGTAAGGCGGGCCGTCCTCTGGCGAAGCGTAATAGTTCGGCCTGCTCTGGCTCGAGGCCATTGACGGGGCCGGACTACTCCCGCTCAATCGCATCGAGTCCATTCCCGATTGGAGAGCCGCAAACTCGCTCGGCTGCATGCTCGCGATTCGCGGCGGCCGCGAGACGTAGCCGTTCGAATCGGAAGGGCCCTGCATCTGCGGCGGCGCGGCGGACTGAGCTGGCGTCGGCGAGAGGTACATCCCCTGGGGAGGTTGCGGTGGGAGGTACGCTTGCAATTGCTGCTGTTGGGGATGCGGATAATATGCAGCGGCGGGAGCTACTCCGTATGCCGGACCGGCTGGCTGGGAAGGCTGCATCGGCGGCGGGGGCGGCGGCGGCGGCTGCTGAGCGAAAGAAGCCGGTCGACTGAACGAGTTGACTGCCGGCAGAGGAAAGCCTCCTCCTGAGGCGGGGAACGCCGCATTGTAGGGATAGTTCGCAGCGGGCGGTCCTCCTCCTCCTCCTCCGACTTGCGGGTACGGTTGCGGCGTCGCAGCCGCGTACGCTCCGTACGGCAGCCCGGGATGCTGATTCGTTTGCGTCATCGGCGCGTATGAAGTGACGCCCAAGTCGTTCTGGAGCGCGGTAACGGCCGGTGGAGGCGCAGGCGACGCGGTCGACCCTCGTTCCCAATCGTCCGCAGTGGAAGCGAGCCGGTCCGTCGGGATCTGCGACGGCGGAGGTTGGGCTCTCGGCGCCGTCAGCGGCGATGGCTGAGCGTACGGTTCCTGTACGGGCAGCGGCTGGTGACCTGTACTCGCCCACCATAAAGTCGATCAGCCAACAACACTCCGTCACGCCTTGGCAGGAGAGAGCGCACCGTTCATGCTCCCCGCGTTGAGCTGATGTAGTCCCTCGAGCTCTAACAAGCTGCGTACTTGTCCCTCTGCGATGCCTAGTGCTTGAGGACGCCGTGCGACTCGACCAAGAAGAACGCCGAGAAGTCGAACGGCGAGGACGCGACTCGCGAGGTTAGGCAGAGGTATAGACCAAGCTGGAGCAGCGCAGAAGGTTCAAGTTTCTGCTCTAGATACGAGCTCCTCTTTCGGCCAGTGCTCAAGCTTTGTGCGGAATCGGAGAACGTCTGCGTCTCGCGTTCGTCTCGGCGCCGCGGACCGAGAAGAACACGGCGAGGCGGTGCAAATCAAAGCGAAAATATACATAGCGAGGTGTCAACCGATACATCCCGAATTTGCGACCCGCCTGCAGTACAGTACCGTGTGCCAAAAGCAAAGTACACATGCCCCTCAATCATCCATGTCCATCGGGTCCTCCCCAGCTTTGCCACCCGCCTCATCCTCCGACCCGGCTGCCTTTCGACTTCGCCGCCGCACCGCTTCGCCCTTCGTAGCAGCCAGCGCGCTCGTGCCAATCCGACCTGCAACGGCCGATTCGACGGAGGATGGTGGTGGTCGCGGCACCTCTTCCATCTCGGTCGACTCGTCCGGCGACGATGGCGAGCTGTCTTCTTCCAAGCCCCTCGCGAACGAAGCGCCGGCGCCGAGCGGAGAAGGAGCAAACTCGGAGTGAACGCGGCGGTGACGACTCGTGTCGAGGAGCGGGATCGCGCGCGGTCCAGGTTGTGAACCGGCAGCGGGCGGCGGATCTCTCCGGCGCGGGTTGAAAAAGCCGCATCGAGGGCAGCGGTATTCTGCGGACCATCGAAGCAGAAAAAAAAAATCTCAGCACAGAGTTTCCACCCATGAGATGATGAAAAGGTCCGCGATGTGCGCGACACTCACGAACGAAATCAAACTCGTCCTTGGGGCACAGGCCATTGTGCGAGAAGCACTTGGCGCAGATGAGCGCATACTTGTTGTAAGGGTTCGTCTCCTCGGGCGAGACGCCGAGCAACGCGTCGGCGACCTTGTCCATGATCGAGCGCGTGTGCGGAGTCGGAGGCGGCATCGTCGGGAACGCTGCGAGCGCGCCCGGAGCCGAGGCGCCACCTGCGAGGTTCGGGTGGATCGGCGTCCCCGGGGCAGTGGCCGGGTTGGGTGCGTTCCTCACCTGAGCTTGAGGGGTCATGGGAGTGCCGGGAGCGCCAGCGGTGGTCCGAATGGGTGTGCCGGGGGTGGCGGCGTTTTGCGCCGTCGCAGTCTTGCCAGCGGGAGTAGCGGCACCTTTGACCGGAGTTGACGGCGCCGATCCGGGAGCCTGTGGGGACAGTCTGACATTCTCTCAGTCTCGGAAGTCTGAGCGACGGCAGGACGAGCCGAAGGGGGGGGGGGCACGTACACCTTTGCGGAGCGCCTCGTCGTACTTTTCAAGCAAATCCCGCGTCGAGTAGTACCCCGTCTTTTTCTTGATCTCTTCCACCTTGTCCTGCTTCTGCTTGACGAGGTGTTTGAGCGTCTTTTCTGTCGCCCCCGCGTCGACCGCGTGTCAGCAGCACTTCTCCATGATTGGCGAGAAACAAAAGATCCCGTTCACCAGCTTACCTTCCTTCTCCTGCCGCGTCCGGAAGTAGAAGCGAGACACCCTTCGCGTGCAGATGATGCTGAACGTGTGTGACAGGTATTCAGTCAGCGAGCGTGAAGCGGCGAGGTGGAAGAAGACGGGGGCAAAGACTCACGCGACCGGACTCAGCACAACCGGCGCCGTCCGGAGGGCTTTGGTTTCCCAGCTCGCGTAGGACGAGCCACCATGCATCCCAAACCACCAGAGCAGCGTGTACAAGATCCAGAGTCCGAGGCCGTACGTGATGAAGAGGGCGTTGGCTCTCCTCTCACGCAACCGGATCTGTTGTAACCGCGCTTGCCGGGCGGCGATCTGGGTCTGCAACTTGCCGAGATACGAGTCATAGTCGGGTTCGGTCGGCTGCAGGAGGCGTTCGACACGAGGACAGGACAAGGTCGTCGAAGCAGCGAGGATGATGTCAGGGCTCAGCGTCGCCAGAGACGGTGAGGTGTGCAGACTGACCCGGCTGAATAGAGCTCCCATGCTTGCTCGACGCTCGTGGACTGCGAGTACGTGGTTGGGAGACACAGAGCGAGCCAGGACCTCGGGCTCGGTCAAAAAGTTGGATGACCAGGTGGACATGCCAAAAGGCACCGTAGACGGCGAAGAAATCAAGCGCACACCAGCTTCGTCTCTCACATGCGCAGTTTAAGCGAGCGCTGAATTACAGTCACGACAAAAAGTCTGCGTTCACAGACAAGGATCGGAGGGCGGTGTTTTGACAGCGCCGCTGTTCCGGCCGCGACGCATTCCATACGATGATTGAACTTCCGGCTCGGGAGCGTTAACGAGCGGCCCATGACTGGAGCACCGGAGTCGGCAGCTGTCTGCGCAGGGGAGGAGGATCTCCCGGCGACCATCTCCTGCGACGCGGCGTTAGCTTGTGTCTGCGTCTAACACCCCCATGGCGAGGAGGCGGTTGAGCATCCGCGTATGGTCGCTTGCACCGACGCAAGCTGGCCACGATATTGCCCTCGAAACCGAGGGCCCTGCTCAGGATCTGGACCTCCTCTTGTTGCGGACCTCGTCCTCTCTATCGGCGCCGCCGTCGGACAGCAGGGTCTCTTCTAAAGTATGTACGACATCTGTCAGGTAACACTTTCGCCACAACGGAAAGCGCGAACCAGCCCGGTAAAGCCGCAAGCAGCGCGAGGAGAGAAAAACGCACCGATGACTTTCGCTCGTCGCATAAAGTAGAACCGAAGCAGCAGTCTGACTCCGCCCAGCCTGATGCGTCGAATCAGAGAGGTCTCAGCGAAAGCATGCGTCGGCGCAAAAAGCCCTTGAGGGAGAGAGCGCTGCAGCGACGACTCACGCGGCGCCGGTCGCGAGCAAGATCGGTTTCAAGTCGACAGTACCGCCGGCAGTAGCTGCCTGTTTCTTGCGAGCGCTCGCCCCAGCCGTTCGTGTGCGCGGGGTGGTGGAGGTGTTCGACGCGTACTCGCTATAGGCCCAGCCCAGCACGAGGAGGAAGAGCGAGATCCGGACGAGCCACGTCGACGCCCTCTGCTCCTCGGCCTTGATGACAGCCAGTTCGCGCTTCAGGCTCTTGCGCCCGGTACGAGCTCCTCTAGCAACCATGTCGTCCGAACAAGCGGTGTGGTCTGAAGCCCTGCGAGAGATGAAGGAACGAGAACAATTTGCAGGTGGATTTGCATGAAGTTCGACGACATCGCGGTTTACACCCCGTAACCGGGTCGCGCCAAAGAGTTTCTGCCCAGCTCTCCAGGAAGTTGAAAACGTCCACGTCATGAAGTGGGGCACGCAACCCCGGATTTTTCCAGCTTCTCTCATCGCGAGATCCGCTTGCAACTTGAGCGCTTCTCCTCTCGCCGCGAACAGCTCGAGCTCGACGTTCACCTATCTCCAGCTAGACTTTGTTCATCCCCGCCGCATCCGGCTCGAACACCCGACACGATGGCACCCGATGCGAGCCAACCGGCCACCACCGCGTCGTCGTCCCCTGCCTCCCCCTCAACCCAGCAGTCGCCCAGCAATATTGTCCTCTGGGTCCATCCGAGGAGCACGAGCACCATGTTCGAGTGCATGCTCCTCGCCCGTTCCGATTTTCAAGTGCACCACGAACCGATGGGCGAGGCGTGGTACTATGGCGATGAGCGGGCGAGCACCAGGTTCACCGACGAGCAGCGGAGAGCGAGCGGAAACGCCGACGCGACCTATGCGCAGGTGTGTTCTCACTTGCTTCTCCCTATTTAACTTGCGGATCGGGTCTCCCTGGCAGCGCCGGAGTTGACGCGCGTGTGTACGGCGTTTATCAGTCGTGGCGAGAAGTCGCCAAGCCTCATCCGACGCTGCGAACTTTTTCCAAAGGTGAAGCTGGCCTTGGTTCTCTTCGTCCCCCTCTCGCAAGCGACTGCTTCGAGTCGAGACGGTTCACGTTAAGCGGCTGGTGGACCCGCTTCACACGCAGCGGTCGAGGCGGATGATGGCCATTTCTGCTCGCCTTCTCAAACTGCGAACTGACTTTTCTCCCCGATCCGGAACACAGACATGGCGCAGTACTTGATGGACTTGAACAAACCCAAAGGGACGGTCGCCCCCTCTTTCGGCGACGACGCCGTGACGACTCCCAACAACCCGACGCGGATCCCGACTGCCGAACTCCTCCAGCCTCACATCAACCACACGTTCCTGATCCGGCACCCGCAAAAGGCCGTCCCGTCCTACGCGCGGTTGTGCTACCCGGGCGCGCCGACCGGGTTCGACTACTTTGACCCGGCCGAGATGGGCTACAAGGAGCTGCGGCTCTTGTTTGACTTTATTCGCGAAGAGACGGGGCGGACGCCGCTCTTGATCGAGAGTGAAGAGTTGCTCGCGATGCCAGTCAAGGTCGTGAGAGGGTGGTGCGAGCACGTCGGGATCGAGTTCACCGAGGGGATGCTCGAATGGGACGACGCGCCCGAAACGCGCACGCACTTGTAAGCACTCCTCCCTCTTTTCCGGTTCATGCGATAGAAACTGACCTCCCCGCATGTATGCAGCGAGAAATGGACCGGCTTTCACGACGACGCCGCCGCGAGCAAAGGGGTCGGTCGGCAAAGTCCGGCGCAGGACGCGCCTTCCCAGCAGCAGCAGAAGAAGCCGGAACCGAAACCGCTCTCGCCCGAGTTGCAGCAGGCCGTCGACGGCTGCATGGACGATTACGAGTACTTGCGCTCGTTCGCGCACCACGATTGGTGACCGTTGCATCGAGCCATCTCCTCTATTGTTATATTTCTCTTCCCAACCGCATCACCCAAAACGGCAAACCCGCCAGCTCTGAATGGTGAGGTTCAACGTCGAAACCGTCAATATGTAAATAGCAAACAACTCGAATACCCCCCTCGCGTTGGTATCTTTTTCGCGTTCTGCATGCTGGCTGAGAGCGGCCGAGGGAGCGAACGAGTTGTCTGGTCCCTCTCATGCGCGGTCGTAGCTGGCACCGCCCGCTTGGCGTAACCGCTTGACGATCGGTTCCTATCCGACATGACGCGCGTTGAGCCGTCAGTTCCTGCCAGGTCGGGTCAACTCTCGACGGGACTCACCTCTGCGAGGTCGTCCTGCGACGACGCGGCGACGTCGATACTGTAAGCCGCGAGGACTTTTTTCACGTCGGCCGACTGGACCGACAGTTTGGCCTTGCGCATGACTTTGACTTCGGGACCGATCCAGGTGATCAAGGCGAACTGCACGCGAAGCTCTCCACGAGCAGTCAGTCTCGTGTCCTCTTCTCGTGTTGTGCGCGCGCCGCGCCCCTGTCTTTCTATGCGCACCTTTTCTCGGACGGATTCGGCATCGTTCGAGTATCTCTGTAGTCGATCGTTGCTGGGTCAGAGTTGGTCCTTCTCGGAAGTGATGATCCGGCTTCTCGGCGAGAGGAGGGGAACGGACCACTCGGATGTAGGCAAAGCTGGCGCGCTGGTCCTGGAGCTTTGTCTTGAGCTCGTCGAGTCCCTGCAGTCCGTCGTCCGCCTCGTTAGCTGCGGTCCCCTTCCCCCTCGGTTGGCCCAGTGAGAATAGAAGGGAACTGACGCCGGTTCCGGTCTCTGTCAAGGTGAGCTTGTCCGACTTGTCGCCTTCAAAGTCGAGCAAGAGCCAGGTGGTGTCGTCCTTGTCGTTCCTGACCTTGTCGTACGCGTCTTTGATGTCGGGATTCGAGACGTCGGCCTGCGTGGTCGCTCGGTCAACTTGGAGTGGGGGTGGACGGGGGTGACGAGCAGGCAGCTAAGGACAGGCGGCGCCGTTACATACCATGCTTGAGGAGATTCACCGGGTCTATGGGCAGGTTACGATGCTCTGCAGTTGGCGGGTGAGCCGAGGTGCTGTGTGGGGGCGAGACGCAGCAGCCGATCGACTCGACCGAACCTTGACCTGGTTTGCTGTTGAACAGGAACTCAGTCTGACTGGTTCAGCTTGCTCTTGCTACTCCTCTACGCCCAGCTACCCCAGCTACCGCCTCGTTGCCCGCGTGAGCCACCCCGTTCCCACCTCTCTCCCTCAGTTCAGTGCGTCATCAACCTGCATGCCTTCCAGTAATCCCCAATCGTTGAAACGCATCTTGTCAACTTGCAGGTCAATCGACAGGTTCCAACAGAGCGGACAAGGTCGCCCACGCTTCCGACGCTGCCCTCCGGCCTCGCATCAACGGCGCTTTTTAAGGGGTCGAAAGTTCAACATCCCCGATCGCTCCTCGTACACATACAATATGGTCTCCGTGAAGAGCTCGCTTCTCGACCGCGGAGCAGACGACCTCGAAGTGCGCGGAGACGAAGCGATCAAGCGTCTCTTTGCGAAATACGATACCTTCTTGTTCGACGTCGGTCTCTCTCTCTGTCTCTCTCTGGCGCTGTCTTCTCCGCGAGGCAGGGCAGACCGCCGTTCGCCGTGTGGACTGACTCTTTGAAACTCGTGCAGTGCGACGGGGTGATCTGGCACGGACCGGCAGGAGACCAGTTGTGCGTGCCTTCCCGCAGTCTTTTGCTGGTCCTGCAGCATGGCGCTTATCAAGCCAGCGCTCACCTTTCCCGAGTGCTCTGCCGTCAAACAGGACGATCGACGCCGTGGAAACGATACACTTCCTGAAGAAGAGTGGCAAACAGGTCGCGTTCGTCACCAACAACGCGACAAAGAGCCGGAAAGAGTACTTGAAAAAAGTGAGCGGTCCTCCTTTTCCAAGAAACGGAGCAGGGAAAACCCCCGTTTATCGCTTGCTGACGAGCGTTTTGCTCTATGACCTAAAAGTTCCAGGGTTTCGGCTTCGCTGTCGAGTTGGAGGAGATTTACACGTCCGGTTCGGCGGCGGCCGAGTACGTCCGCGCCGTCGTGTCGCCCTCGATCGCCGACGAAACGAAACGCAACATCTACCTGATTGGACAGAAAGCGATGGAAGACGAACTCGTCTCGGAGGGTTTAACCTGGACGGGCGGGACCGACCCGGCCGACGACGTCCTCCTCCCTCCTCAAGATTTCTCCTCGATCCTGTCCGACCCGAGTATCGGGATCGTACTGTACTCGTTCCAGATGCGGATCAACTACAAGCAACTCACCAAGGCGTACAACTACCTCGCTTCGAACCCGGGGTGTCAACTCGTCCTCACCAACGACGACCAGTCGATGCTCTTGCCCGACGGAGGTTACGCCCCGGGAGAAGGCGCGATCGCCTCGGTCTTGTATGGCGCCTTGCCGCGAGGGCAGAAACCGATCGTCGTCGGGAAACCGTACCAACCTTTGCTCGACGTGATTAAGCGAGAGTGAGTCGCCCAGGCTCATGCTCGGCTTTGCAGCGGGTCAAGAGGGTGATCTGACTCACCTTTTCGTTATCCCCCGTTTTTGCAGGATCAGCTACGACCCTAAACGAACTGTGTTCATCGGAGACCGACTAGAGACAGACGTCTTGTTCGCCAAGCGCGGAGAGATCGACTCCATCCTCGTCTGGACCGGCATTTCGAAGCCCAAAGTACATATGGAGCGGCCGCTTTCGCCTCTTATGATGATTCTTTCGTGCTGACACCTTGCACAACTGCCTCTCAGGACTTGCATGACTTGACGACAGACCAGGCGCCCGATTATACCCTCTCTCATATCGGCGCGTTCCTTCGGGCTCAATAACGAACCCTACCCTGTGGCGCGGCGTGGCGTGGCGTGGCATGGCGTGGCGTATATAGTCCAGATACAGCTGTGTGTTTCTCCGTAGATTTCTCCTATCGACTCGTGTGCTTTTTAAATCTCGGAATGGGTATTGGTATTCGTTCAGCGGATCCAAAGAACTTCTTCTGCACTTCCTCCTACGAATCGTGTGTCTCGCCCTGACCCTGACCCGGATGCCTCGGATCAGAACTCGGCGACCTCAAAGGTCCACTTGCCCGTCTCTGGTTCAAAGTCGACAAAGTCGGTCCCTTCGAGGTTCCGCAGGCGCTTCATGTGTTGCTGCACGCGCGGGTGATCCTTGTCCTTGATCGGCTTCCTCGTCGCCTTGTCGAGCGGGAAGCAGTTCTCGAGCGTGATCGTCGCCGGAACGTTGAGGCCCTCCCCAGGAGGGGGCTTGATGTCGTCGTACTCGTCCGGGTAGACGGTCGCGTTGCGGTCTTCGAGGCGGACGAGTCCGCCGAGGAGTTCCTCGACCGAAGGGAGCGTCGTGAGATCGACAGGCTGCGAGAACGCGACTTGGCCGTAGCCGACGCGGCCGACGACGAGGTCGGGGACGGCGCGCAGCTTGGCAGCGGGGAGCTTTTGCAGCGTGTCGAGTGACGGCGACGTAAAGTAGTCGCCGTGCTTGGGCGCCGCGGGCGCAGCGGGCGGTCGTCGTGCAGGCCAGTCGGCGGTGGCGGCTGCCGAAGCCGACTTGCCCACGGACGGCGAGTCGATCGTCGTGTTGCCCTCGACGGCGCCGCCGCCCTCGGAGAGAGCGAAGGAAGCTTCATTCTCGTCGCCGCCTCCATTGTTGTTGTTGGCGCTACGGGCAGGAGTGCCGAACAAGGACGAGCGACTCGGCACTTCGACCTCGGGGTTGAAGGTCACGCGAGCACGGCCGGGCGTCGCGACGCCTTCATCCGACACGGCCGAGCTATTGCCGAGGTGAGACTTGCCGAGCGTCTTCTTGTCAATGACGAGCTTCTTGACGCTCGGGCGAGAGACGAACGCGTTCGGGCTGAGGGCGACTTCGTCACTGAGGCCGTTAACGAGCTTGAGTGGCGACGACGACGCGCGACCGTTCGGGGTTCCGGGCGAGACGAGGCTGCTCGACATCGTACTGACGCCGAGTCCGTTCCCGATCGTGAGCGGCGAGCCGGGAGCGGGCGACGCGCTCGAAGTCGAACCGAACCCTCGCAAGCGGGTGATCTTGGTCGAAGACCGGCTGACGGGCGTCCCCCGGAACGCGGTAAAGATGGGCGGCTTCTTCTTCTCCTCGGTCGGACGCGCCGGGGAAGGGTTGACGCTCGCAAAGAGCGGGTTCGAACCGTACGCGTTGGCGTCTTCGGCCGAGGCGTACGCGGCCGGTTGCTGTTGACCGGCTTGCCCTCCCAGGTTGGTGCTTCCAAACAACGAACCGCCGAGGCCAGGTTGCTGCTGTTGCTGCTGCTGCTGCTGCTGGGTGGAGCCGAACAAGGACGTCTGCTGCTGCGGTTGCGCCTGCGCGGTCGAGCCAAACAGTCCACCTCCGAGCGAAGGCGCCGTCGACTGGCCAAACAACCCACCACCCGTTGCGGGCTGAGCCGGCTTGGCTCCAAAGAGACCACCGCCAAAGGTGTTGGTCCCGGCGGCCGGTTGCTGCTGCTGTCCAAAGGTGCTCGTGCCGCCAAAGAGTCCACCGGTGCTCGGCGCGGCTGAAGTTTGCTGACCGAATCCGGGAGTAGCCCCAGGCTGCTGCTGTTGTTGTTGCTGAGTGTTGCCAAAGAGTCCTCCCGTCGTCGCTCCTGCGGCGGGAGTCGCGCCGAACGAAAACGTCGGCTTGGGTGCGGTGGATGCTGCGGCCGGTTGACCAAACGCCGGCGCGGACGTCGCCGGAGCTGCCGCGCCGAAGAGGGGCTTGTTGGCCGTCGAGCCAAAGCTGAAACCTCCCGCAGCAGGTTGTTGCTGCTGCTGAGCGGGCTGCGCGGACCCGAACAAGCCGCCGGTCGCGGCCGGTTGCGCAGGCTGCCCGAACGGATTCGACGGTGCCGCACTCGTGGCCGGCGTAGAGCCAAAGAGCCCTCCCGAAGACGCCGGAGTCGTCGTACTCGCGCCGAAGGAGAAACCCGTCGTGGCAGGCTTTGGCGCAGCAGCCGCTCCGAACCCGCCAAAGGCAGGAGCGGAGGTCGCTGCCGGCTGACCGAACGCGTTGCCGGTACTGGCGGATCCAAACAGACCGCCAGTCTGCTGCGGCTGCGAAGTCGCTGCGCCAAAGAGGCCGCCACCTGCAGCGGGTTGAGATGTCGCCGGTTGGCCGAACCCTCCGGTCGCGCCGCCGGTGCTACCGAAAAGGCCGCCGCCCGTCGCCGGCGCTGCTCCGAAACCGGTACTCGCCGGCTGTGCCGCGCCGAAAGCAGGGGTCGAGCTCGCTGCGCCAAACAGTCCACCGCCGGTCGTGCCCGTGTTGGCGGCACCAAAGGCGGGCGTCGCGGATGAGCCAAACGCGCTGCCGAAAGTCGGCGCCGCCCCGGCGGTGGGCGTCTTGCGGTTGGCTTGATAATCCTGGTACCGCAGCTCCTCGAAGGAGTAGTTCTTGTATTGGGGCATGCAGGTGATGGACTGGAAGTGGTGCGCGGTTTGGTTCGCGGGAGGCGGCTTGCCTTCCTCCTGAGGCGGTTCCATCACCGTCGTAGTCTGGTACGGAGCTACGGCCGTACCATTTGGCGGACCGGTCGGGGCAGCGGCGCCAAACGCGGGCGCGGCGGAAGCTATCGAATCGGGAAAAGAGTCAGCCCCCTAGTCAGATGTTTGGTGGACCGCGTGAACATGCAAGTTACCGGAGCCGAAGAGTCCACCGCCTGCAGCGGGTTGCTGCTGCTGCTGAGCCGGTTGTCCGAAGCTGCCAAAGGTCGAAGTGGCAGGTTTGGGCGCGCCGAAGAGGCCACCGGTGGTTCCAGTCGAGGCAGCGGCCGGCTGACCAAAAGTCGAGGTAGCACCGCCTGCAAGTTCATTCACCGTCAGTACTCGGATTCTTGAAACAGAATACACGCCGAGTGTCACTCACCGGTGCCGCCGAACGAGAAGCCCGTGCTGCCAGTGTTTGCCGTGTTTCCGGCACCGAAGAGCCCGCCACCGGCTGCCGGCTGGCCAAAGGACGGGGTCGCCGCTGCAGGTGCACCGAATGCTGGTGCCGCAGGTGCAGTAGAGCCGAATCCGCCTAGGTGAGCAAAGGGGAAAGCGAAAAGAGGGGGGCGCGGGCAAGGGGAACACGGTTAGTGGGACGCGCTTGGATCGGCCGGCGAAGACATGGGCGTACCGAACGTGCTTGTCTGCTGAGCTGGCTGGCCGAATGCGGGTGTCGACTGCGCTCCGCCAAAAGTCGCTGTTGGCAGGCGAGAGAGCAGAAGCGGGTCAGCGGGTAAAGTCCCCGCGGCGTCCACGAGGGCGCGCCGTTCAGCACGGGAGGTCAGAGTACAGTCCCTAGAGAAGGTCTCTATGGACCTGCACGGCCTCGGAGGACTTACTCGACCCGAACGCGCCGCCAGTCGCTGCACCGCCAAACAGCCCTCCTCCAGCTGGCTGCTGAGGCTGTTGCTGCTGCTGCTGTTGCTGCTGTTGCTGGCCAAAGCCGCCGAATGATCCACTCGCGCCAAACATGGTTCTCTCTCTGCGACGAGCGGCGGGGCGAGAGGGTGTGGACGGAAGGGTTGAAGGAGGAGAGAGCGAGTCGAGTCGACTAGAACGACTCAGGAGCGCGAGGCTATGCACACACTGGTGAGGAGCGGGCACGCGCTGATATAAATAGCTCGCAATAGCTCGTAACGAGCTACACGCAGCGAGTGCGATGCGGGCAGTCGCTGGCCAAAGTCGTGAGAACTTGCGTCGTGACGACCGCGCGCACTTTGACAGCGGATCGAGAGAAGACCATATTGTCAAACGTTCAGCGATAAATATCACAGCAACAGCTTCTTCTAAATCATACAGAGGCAAGGATAAGGTGCTGGACCCGCGCCGAGGCAAATGAAAACCCGCGATGGAACGCAGTCATGGTCAGGACCAGCACCGGCTTGAGCACCGTCCGCCCCGATTCCTGCTCGAGCCCCTTCCGCAAATGAATCAAGAACTCGCGCTCGCACTCTTCCGCGACGAAAATGTACCCGAGGCGGCGCGACGACGACGACGAGGTCGGCGGCGCCAGCGACTTGGAGGCGTCGGAATCCGTCCTGACTGCGTGACCCGCCGCTCGGAGCACTTCCCACGGCGTTTCGACGTAGTTGCTCCGATCCAGTGAGGCGTGGCAAGGCGTCCGTTGAGGTCCGCCCGGCGGTGGCGGCACCAAAGTCCAGACCGCAAACGTCGTCGGGTCGCTCGATGAGCGTGTCAAGGCGGCGTCAACCGGAATGGGTCGCGGGAAAGAGGGAAGTATCGTAGGGAGTGTCGCGCGATGACCGAGTGCAGGGCCGACGTGTCCTTCTGGTCCCTTGACGCGACGGCGCTTCGCGCGATCGGGATCCACAGCGGAATCGGAAGCTGCTGGGAGACGATCAGAAACGCCGGAAAGGTCTGCCTCGGACAGCAGAGGGACGCCGTCAGATCCACGCTGACTTGGCGAAGGTGCGTCGGACCGCTGCGCCGGCGAGGAGTAGGACCGTTTCATCGGAGACGCTCGAGTCGACCTGCGTACTGGCGTCTCCGGTTGCACGGTAGTAACGACATCGCGCGCTTCCTGCACGTCACGTTGAACTCTCTGGTCGTTTTCGGTCGGTAACGGCGGTAGTGGCGGAGTTGACTGGCGTGGTGGTGCAGGCGAGGAGATCAAGGAAGGCGCGCTCAGGAGAGAAGTAGTCGCGGTGGCCGAAATGGTGGGGTCGGCGTTGTTGCTCGTCGAGCGCCTACCGGCGTGCTCAACGCCCGGGCGTCGAATACCGTCTGCCTCTTCCAACCGGCGGACCCACATCTCGCGTTCCCGAGCTGACCGGTCTTCATCGCTCGAGTCTTGTCCAGCCCGGTATCGCGCGCCGTCCATTCCCATATCAAAGAGATGTTCGACGAGTCGGATCACAGCGGGTTGACCGATTGCGACAGCGCGTTCGGCAACTCGCTGAAGCTCGGCGAGAGAAACGGGCTCGCCGGATCCGTCGGACCTGTCGGACTTGGTGAATCGCGGCCAGCGCAACTCGTAGTACTGGAATCAAAAGACACCGTCAGCAACGAGGGGTATTGGAGTTTGCGGAGACACATCACGCTCACGGGTGAATCGAACGACTTCTGAAAGCCTGCGCCGTTCAGCTCTGCCACGCGCGGTTTCCGGAAAATCAGCTGCGGTCGGACGGCGTTTCCGCGCAGATGCTTGGCCAGACTGAAAGTGAAGCTTGTGCACTACGACAAGGAGCACGTCAGCTTGTAACCTCTCGAGAGCTGAAAGGCAGGAGCGGGGCAAAACGCACGGCGCCGTCGTAGACCGGATACTCGTCCTTGGGACCACTCATGCCGACATACGTAAACGGGGATTCCGAGCACTGCATTTGAGGGTACTCGAAGCGGTCGAGAGGCGCTTGGCGGATCGAGCTGTTAAACATGGCGAGTTCCTCGCGCGACAGGCCGTACGAGACCGAGAAGAGGATGTGAAAGTGTTTCTTGTTGTCTCGCTGCGGTCTCTTCGGAGATCAGATACGGTTGCATCGAGCCAAAGAGCGGAAACTCGACATACTGCACTTCGCTTCGCTCCGTGTTCGGGCGCCGCCACCCCGACGAAAAAAGTAGTAAGGACCGAAGGCGGTACTGCAAGTCCATCCGTCAACTCGCGCCCTTCACGCGATCAACCTGCCTTGCCCGACTTACCTAGCAGCTCGCGCGCTCTTTTGGCGGTGTACGAAGCGCCGACGAGATGGAAATCGAGGGTGTCGCCAGCTCCAGGGATAAAATCCTTTTTCAGCTTGATCCACTTGGCGCCGCGGCGCCATTCGTTGTACATCGAGGAAAACGGCTTGAGCATGAGGCCCTCTATTCAAATGGAGTAGTCAGTTCCCGGCGAGTCGAAAGGGCACAAAGAGCACGAGGACGTACCAGACCGATTGACGATGATCTGAGCAAACCGTTCCCGAAGAGCTGGCAACGCCGAGCAACGATTGCTGAAATCGATCACATATTGCTCCGCAAGCATACTCTACGTTTGGTCGTCAGCTCGCGTTGTATCGTGATCGATAGTCCAGGACCACGGGGGCTCACATAGCCTGGAATCTCGCAAACCAGGTGGGAGAGTGCTTTTCTCCGTTCCTCGTAAGTTTCTGTCAGCCGAGATAACCGACCTCAGCTGACTCTCACGCGGTCATTTTTCAATGAAGACGGTGATCGGCTCACCGTTCAAGAGAGAGCGGTCATCGACTAGTAGACAGTCGAACCAAACGATCATGAGATGAAGGCCCGGCTTGCGTTGACCGCCGAAGACACCGACCGTCCCGTCGTCGCGTCCGGAAGACTTGCTGCGCATAGGACTCGGCGTTGCACCAGTCTGACCAGTCTCGAATGACTCGGCGGCGACTGAAGCGACATTTCTTCGCGCAGGTGCGAAACCCTCCTCGCCGGCTTCGACCGGTGCGTCCAGCTTGGCGTAGCCTAAGCGCCAGAATTCGGCAACGCTCTGCGTCTCCTCATCCCAGGGGACCATCTCGCCTTCGAGTATGGCTTTCCGCGGCGGGTTGCGCTTTGATGCTCCGGAGCCGAAGGAAGGCCAGAAAGGCTCGTCCGTCGGTCCGTCCGTCAGGTCTAGCGGGATCCCCAAGGCGGCCTTGATGGCCCTGCGGAAGACAAGGAGATTAGGGAAGATCGTTCCGCCAAAGCAAAATGAGGTACTTGCGGGAGTAAGCGCCGGCGGTCAGCAGTGCTGTCGCGCCCGGATTTCGAGAAAATCCTGATGCGCTTGTCCGCCGGTTGAGTAAGGTCGACATGCAGCTGGACACTGCGTCGATACGAAGCAGATCTTGAAGATCAGAGGCAGAGTCAACATAACCACAGAAACTGTAAGACGCCGTACCGCTCGCCGTCGTATTTCGTTTCGACGCCCACGAGACCTGTCAAGTCTTTCGTGGCGGCCCCGCAGGTACCCGGTCTTTGCGACTTCGGGATCTAGAGTTTTGGAGAGCATCAGCAACATGACGCTGAGCTTCGTGTGTGTAAATCAAGCTGACTTTGACGGGTACGCCAACGCAAGGCTTCGCCGGAGGAAGAGGCGCTCCGGAACCTGAGCAAAGCAGCTGTCGCGTCAGCGCTTCGGGACAGTAGCGAGGCATCTGTCACACGTCCGATGACTCACGCACGTGTATGTCGACCAGCCATGCCACTCGATCCAGATCTGCCACGGCGCAGTACAGGCTCCGGGCGTCAGGAGCCCAATACCTCAGGGCATCTTCGACGGTGATGACCGTGTAGGCGGCAGAATTGTAGTTCAAGAGCGACGCCGTGGCGTTTGGAGTCGGCGGCGGGTACAGGAGCGGCGAAAGGTCGCGGAGGATGATCTGGACCATGACCGACACCTCGGAAGGGGCCAGCCCTGCCAAGAGATCTGAAAGAATGGCGGCCTGTGTCCGATGGACATACCCGCCTGTCATTCGCAAGTCGCGCACTGGAAGGAGAATGCCAGTCAGCTTGATTTCTGCTGAATTGCGAAGCAAGGTGTTGTTCTGGCGAGACGCACCTTCTTTCGCCGACCACTGCGACAGAGCCGCGAGCTCGTCGAGCAGCTGATCGACTCTACGGGCGCACACTCGTCAATTCACGTCAGCTTTGAGCAGCAAGATGTAGCGACTGACCGTCCAAGCGTGATATCCTTTTCTCGAGAACCACTCCCTCCGAACCCTCGAGACTTTCCTTCCATGTACAGCCGGACCTGCTCGCCGAGGCAGCCAGAGTGGGTGACGATGCCTGTTTGCGACGTAGCGACGCAAGCGTCGATAAAGTGGCCATCTCGCAGGCCGAGCAGTTTAGACAAGATTTGAGCGAGTTTCTGTTCCCGGAGGTCGTAACTGCTCCCCTTTCCCCGAGTCAGCCTGTTCGTGCAGATTCTCTAAGAGCGCTCGTAAGTCCTGGCTACTCACCGACGCCTTGCGCCTTCTTCGGGGAAGAACAGGCGGAAGAAGAGGACGACGAAACCGTCCATCGAGTCGTCCTTCGCGATTGCATCCCGACCGGTCTGAATAAATAGCTTGAGCGCGTTCGGCGTAGTCTGCTCCTTCTCCGCGCGTGCACGACTCTTGCCGGACCGTGCTGCCGGTCTCGCTCTGGCGCTGCCGAGGGTATGCACGAGTTCGGCAAAGTGCTTGAACGGGACCGCATTCCGGTAGAGGACCGCTGGAGGCGGCGCCTGGCATCCGTCCATATGCGAGACAACACAGCTGTGTGCGCGCGGTCTACTCGAGCATCGTCGGCGCTGGAAGAAGAACGAACAAAGCTTCCGACCAACTTTTTGACATTTCCCGCACGACGCGCCGCGCGACACGAGAAGCCAAAAGCTGAGCGACCTCCGCGGACAGTATTGGAGCTGGCAGATTTGATTGCGAGCTAAGGGAGATCAAGGTGTGCATGGCTACGCAGAAGCAGGCGCGCGAGGTCGCGGATACAGGGTACGACAAGGGGTGAGGGGGGTATATAACCGTGGTAGACGCGCTGGGCCTGCCCAGCTGCGCATTTCCGTCGAGGACAAAATAGGATGAATGGTATCGAGGGTGATTGATTGATTGATTTCCTTTTGGACTGCACCAGGGATTATAGAGAGGGGGTACTGAGGGGCGCCGAGAGGTCGAGAGACGTTCACGAAGGCAAAAGGCTGATTCCAGAGACGGCGAGTTTGGTCGGTCTGCGCAACCTCAGCGGTCAGTACTGGTTATGCAGGCAACAGATACCGGGCGAGGTCACGAGAACGAAACGTACTGGAAGGGATGAGGCGGCCAGAGGTTCGCTTCCTCGGCTGCATCGAGCAAGTGCAGCTCTTCCTCCTCCTCGTCCTCGTCGGGGTCATCGAGCTGCCGAATCGCGTCGTCGAACGCGTTGCCGAGCGAGCCACGCCGCTGCGCAGCCGCGCAAACTTCGCACATGGCCGTGCCGAGCATGCACGCGCCACCACAGATACTCCGCTGCGCCCTTTCCGCCGAAGTCGAGAGCAGCCCGCCTCCGAATGGGTCGCCGTTCCCGTGCCGCATCAAGGTGACCGAGTCGGCCGTGAGAGCGCCCGAATGCTGCGATGCCGAGAACGCCGAAAAGTTGGTCGTCGCACCACTCGAGGCCGAGTCGAAAAAGGAGGGCGAGAGCGGCGACGCGCTCGTCGAGGACGTGTTGGACGCTTGGCGCCCGTGCACAGACCGCGGTCCCTGCGCTCGCAGCGGTCCGGGCCGCGCACGACGGATGTCGATCGGGACTGCTGACGCCCGAACCGGCGAGCTGGGGATGGTTGGAGGCGCCGTCGCAGCCGAGTCGGGAGTGCTGGGTGTAGATTTCGCAGGTCCTTCGGTCGACGACGAAGATTCTGCGGAGGCGAGCGAGATTGACTCTGCGGTGACCCCGCGTCGGAACCTTGGCTTCAACGGCAACGCAAAGTCCAAGGCGAGCGGCTGTGAGAATGCCTCGTCCGTTCGAGAAGCGAAGGCTTCCCACGCTTGACGACCGGCTTCGAGCTTGTCGACGAAATCGCCAAACTCTGCGGAGCGATCCCACCTGTCAGCGACGGTCGCGATCGCTACCGGTACCCGTGGAGGAACTCACCGTCGACAACGCCGGCCATGGCGGCAAAGAGCGGTCTACAGAACAGGTCGATAAAGCCGACTTGGCCCTTTGCTTGCGCCTTCGCATCGTTCGGATCTTGCGTGATGACGGTCACCGGAAGACCGAAACCGGCTTCAATGCTAGCTTGGACGGCCCACTCGGCTTGCAGCGCGGCGGCCCAGGATCGCGAGATGCGGTGTGGTCGGGTCTGTGGGATTTTTCAGGTGTTAGCTCTGTTTGCCAGGGCCAGGAATCAAGGCGGCCACTCACGGGATTGCTGATGTCGGCACACTTGATCAGACCCGCGCAGAGAAGGAGTCGGTCCGCTTCGAGCTCTTCCGCATTCCTCGAGAGACCGGCATCCATCCGCTTCTTCATCTCGGCCAGGTCCGTCACGAACGCGAAATGCCGGCTCATGTCGGTCGCGAGGATGGACGACTCGAGCACGCGACGGAATGGCGTCGCCGCGTCGCCGAGGCAACCAAAGTCGCCGCCGAGGAACTCGTCAAAGTGAAACTTGCGAAGCATGTGGATCAGAGTGACGGTGTGGAAGTTTTCCAGGATCGACTTGTCGTCGTAGACTTGCGCTACGGGGGCTCGCGCGTTCACCTGTGGACCGACTTTGGGGGTCAGGACTAAGACCGCAATAAAGAGTAAGGTGGGCAGCTGACTGACCATGTATGCGTTCGTCAAGCCCGGGTGGCCGACGTCGTGCCCGATGCAGGCGATCATGAGGGCGAAAACGTCGGAAGGCCGCAGGAGCTGACCGATCGAACTCTGCTCGACCGCTCGATTCCGTCGCCACTTGCGTCGGGGGACCCCCGCAGCGACAGGGTGGTCTTCTTCGCAGAGGAGATAGAGAGGCGGGACGAGGCCCATCCGGAGGAGGAACGAGTAGCACGCTTGCGTGACATCCGCGGCGTGCTTGAAGTTGTGGTAGCCGTTGCGTTCGTGATACGCGGATCGCAAGGAGAGAAGCAACGCGCGGAGCCGATCTAGAGGGGAGGGGGAGTCAAGTCAGGATGTCGTCGGAAGGCGGGGCCTGGACGCAACTGGACTGGTGCGCGAAAAACAAGACTCACCGAGGTCAAACTCTACACCTTCCATACTGGCCAAGCTCTCGAAGATGAGGCCCATGCAGACGAGGATCTGGTCGGACGAGAACGAGAGCGCGTCGAACGACCAACTTTGGAGATTTCCGACGAGTTTGATTCGTTCGTCGGAAGTCACTGCCGGGAACGTCAGTGAGGGGCGGCGGTCTATCGGCGGTGTCGATGGCGTGGCGTCGCGGAAGGGTGGATCCGGTGCCGCAGACGACTGGAGCTGGCCCGGGGTGGTTTCGGTCGTCGAGATGGAGGCGTTGCGGGAGGCGACGGGGGAAGCGATCGGAGAGGCGGGAATGGCTTCGAGGTGGTGTGGCTGCACGAGCGCCTCGGATCCGTGTGCTTGAGTCGCCGGGTTCGGACCGTCGTCGGCCTTGTGAGCCGCGCAAAGCGCGAGCGAGTGGGCGAGGAGGGACGCGAGATAACGACCCAGCCTGATCGGGAAAACGCTCGGATCAGCTTCGGGTGACCTCGCAATACATCACAGAGATCAAGCTCGTGGAATAGGATGTCGAAACTCACAGCCGATCGCGACCCCCCTTGGCACCGGCGCCGACGACTCCGGTCTCTTTGTCCCCCGCATCCGGTCCAATTGCATGCCGCAGACGCTTGCTCATGGCCGTAGCGCCATACATGCGATGGTGGTTCCCGACGCCGAGCACGCCGACATCGACGCTTCGGCGCCGGTAGAAATCCGGGGTCGGTTTGAGCAAGCCACCTTCTGCCGAGAGGTTGGTGAAGAAGGGTGACGCGGGAGAACCGGTCCCGCCCGGCGAGCACAGCGGCGACGGCGTGTCCTGCATCGAGGCTCTCCGAGAGGGCGGGAGCAGGGGCGAGTCGCTGCTCGAGATGCTGCGGCCGTGCGACGACGACCGGCCGATACTCGACCTCTTTCCGCCGCGGTGGTTCGGCGATCCGGGAGTGCTCGGCCTCCGTCCAGACGTAACGGTAATGGTAGTCGGACCGAGCGACCCCCTCCTGGATGTCGAAGCGAAGGGAGACACAAAGGTGATGCCGCCAAGAGGAGTTGCTCCTCCTCCAGCAGCAGCGGCCCCGCCGCCTGAACCCGATCGGTCGGGACTCGCCATCGCCGCTCCGAGACTGCCCGTGCGAGTCGGATCTAACTCGTGTAGCCTCTCTGTGCTTGTAGGCGAGACGGCAGCGTAGCCCGCGGCCTTGCTGTGGAGTGCCGAGGTTGGTGCTGATGAAGTGGGATTGATCGAGGACGATGTCTCGCTCGTTGTGAACGGCGTGCGCGAGTGTCTGCAGCGCGCTCCGGCGCGAGGGCGTTGTCTGAACCGTACCGTACCGCCCTGAGTAGGTCAGCCCTGCCCGCAGACGAAGGATCCGAAGAGGGCCAGAGAGGGAGGCTGGTCGACGACGAAGTCTCAGGCGGCAGTCCGAGACGTCGGCGGCGAGAACAACGGCGACGGCGGCCAAGGACGACGCTAGGACCGACCAGGCTGCTGTAGAGCTGCGCAGGCTCCCTCAGAGTATGTGCAGCACGTGTACAGTAGTCTTACAAGGTCGCAGTGATAGGGGAACGCGGCGGGGCTTTTGTGTCCGAATCGAGCGAGCGAGCGAGCGACCCATTCCTCGGCACTCGCCGAGCACGCGACGCGGCGGCATATCCTCTCGGCTTGTCCTCTGCTGTTTCGTGCATCAACCGGTCATACTGTATAGTGCATGCAACTCTAAATCGGAGGCGCTCTGCGTATGTCCAGGGATTCTCCACCGATGGAACTATTCAGCCAGTTCCCTCCGGGGACGTTGTAATTGCAGCGAGAGTAGACATCCACCATCCGGACGTTCACCGGCTTGGATGTTTTGGCACAACCTTTATGCGCTTGTCCGGTGAGTGTGGTGCAAAGTCGGGGTATTGCGCCTGTTCTAAGCTGAGAGGAGCTTGGTGAGAATGGTGGCAAACCGTCGCTTCGTGCCCCGACCCTGGTTCACCTCGCGGAAAGGCAGAAGGCAGACCTGACGGGCCACAGACTCCTGTATCCCGGTGTACAAAAGCTGCCAGCACTGGTCAGCGATCGAGAGAGCCGACGAACAAGTCGCGGTCAAGTCAAAAAGACGGCGAGGCAACAAAGCTCACCGCAGGGACAACCATTCATGAGGCACCCGCGCACACTGGGGCTACCGTGCGTTATATGTAGAGGAGAGGGTATGAGACGCACGAGTGAACAACTGCCGAGCGAGAGACCGAGGGCGCAAGCATTCCCGCTCGAGGCAGCCAGATCGCGAGCGCTAGCGACGACTCCTGCACCCCCCTTGCAAGAGTTCAAGGTGAGAGGGAGGTAGAAGGCTTGCAGGTAACGGAACTCGGCCTGCATCGTCCCGGAAGTAGGTGGGTTCATGGCCGGGGGAGGATGGAGGACGGGCAGGACGTTGAGAAGGCCTCAAAAAAGGGGAAACGAGTGCATAGCGATTGGGCGTCGGAGAACGACTGCGGCGACACAGCGGGATAGTAGCTCTGCGTTCGGATGTAGAGTGGCGACGCTGGTGCGAGCAGCCAGAAGGAAGAGGGGTTGAGCAAAAGGCGGCCGAACGCATGTTTTCGGGTGGCGGTTTTCGCGGGTTGCAGATCTGATCAGCCGATTCGGGAGCAGTTAAGGCGGCGAAAGAAGTGTAGCAAGCGTCCGAGGGTATGTATAGAGCAGCTAGCAGTGAGCATGACGCGTTGTGGCCAGTTGAGATGAGCTTCGCCGCTGCCCTCACGCTGCAGCTGCTGCAAGGTGTCAGAGCCTTGAGCTGCGTGCTGCGACCATGTGTAGCGCTCGGCGACTCGGATCGCGTACACTGCAGTCTGCGGTGGCGGTTAGCCGTAAAGCTTGCCATGAAAGAGAGGCGCACGCAACGACTCAAAAGACGCGTTCGGCACAGCTCGGCCCAATCTTGATCGCGCGACAACTCACGATTGGAGTGAGCGCGAATACATACTGTATATGGAGCAACCGAAGTTGTGTATACCTGCATGGCGGTGGCGAGGAGAAATTTTCCGTCGGGATATAGACCGGGCGCAAGCTGGACTTTGCGCGTCCGTCGACCGAGCACGAGCACGTGTGCGCATCTCGAGACTGACGTACGAATCGAAGGGGATATGTATGTTCACGCGGTCAATGAGGCCGGCATTTTGAAATTCGGTGTATTGGAGCTCATGTGGTAAACTGAAAATTTTGACGGGGCGGAATATGGCTCCCATTCCGAAGCTTGCAACCGAGCTAGAGCTGCAGAACCTAGCAAGCTGGCAAGGGCACAGTACTGTACAGCTCGCTCAGGATTGGCTGGTGTCAAGCAGATTGCGTCAAGCAGTAAGAATAGATCGGAAAGGATGCCGAGCTAAACGTGAAGTTCGGCGCCGATCTCCTGGATCGCCTCGGGCTCGAGACAGTGGCCGCAGACAGGTGGACTTTCGTCCGTACCGCTGTAGAGACTCTTCCGCGAGCGGACATGTCTCTGCCGTTTCCTCGCGCGAGCGGCAGTCATCGTCATCATCATCATGACCGAACCGGCGGTGGCGGCGGATCGACGACGGCGGCAGCTGGCACGACGGCGGCGGCGGGCGAGGCGAGCAAGGCAGAGTCGTTCTCGTACGTGGCAGAACCGACGCTTCGTTTCGTGACGGACCTGCCCCTGCGACCGGAGAACGATTCGGAGGCCAACCTCGATCGAGGCGAGCGACCTGCATCGGCCGCCGCTCCGGTCGTCGTTGTCGACTCGTCGTCTCCACTCCTGGCTGGGAGCTCGAGGTCGACCATACAGACAAGTCTGGATTCGTCAGAGGCGAACAATCCTCCCGCCGACGCGCATCACGCCAAGCGGAAACGCCGAGTGAGCCTCGGCGCCTTGCTCCACCACCACAAAAAGACTGGATCGCACGGCTCGGCGTCCGCGCCTGCAGGAGTGTCACCAGCATCGTCTATCGATTCGGCAAGGGCGAGTCCTGTACCCAGACCGGCACCGGGGGGCATGTCCAGCAACGGCGGTCAGACGACGCAGCTGCCTTCGGCGTCAGACGCTCCGATGTCAATGTCGCCGTCCGAGTTCCTCGCGCAGACAGGGCCAGACCACGTCTCGCAGGGCCCACATTTCTTTCCGACCCGCTCACGCAGGAGCGCAGGCTCCAGCGAGCTCGGCGCTGTCGAGGCTCCTCCGATCTCTCACCCCGCGGCGACGGCGTCACCTCCACTATCGCAGTCGACCTCCGCTTTACGTAGCTCTCTCGACAGCAGCGAAGAGCAGCGCCCGTCTCTCGCAGAAACCGAAGCTTTCAGCGGGAGCAGCCAGGGCTCCCTCGTCGGCGCGACGAGTTGTCCCTCGGTCGCATCGACCGCACCCACTTCGCCCGGTTCTCACGCCGTCCGTCACGCTCGCGAGGACAGCCTCGACCTGAACGGCACCGAAACGTTCGGGAACGCTGCCAAGCTCGCGTCTACACCAGATCCGACTCGCATGAACGGTGCAGGTGAGAGTGCCCACAACTTTGCTTTTCAGGGCGTTCTTCCTGATGCAAGTTTTACCCCGCAGCTCCTACTACCGCAGCCGATGCAGCCCGTAGTCCTCCAGCTTACGCCGCCGCAGCAAGTGCAACGACGACACAGGCGCGACCGACGGAACCAGCGCGCCTGTCCTACTCGAGGAGCATCACGCGCAACATCGAAAGCCTGTCGCTGTCCGACTTGAGGCCCCACCCGACTTCGTCCTTCGCCTCGAATGGCTCTCTTACTACGAATACTTCGACCCCCTCGCCGCAAAGCAATGGAACGGCTGCACCCGCCCGAGCAAGCTTGCGTGGCTTGCCCCGGTTGCTCTCGACGAGCGCCGTCCCGACTGCGAACGGACCCGCGGACGAAGAGGAGCAAGAGCAGGACCCGGACGAGAGCGAGACAGACACCGAGGCGGACGACCACAGCGACGAGGAGGGCGAGACCTATGCGACGAGCGACGAAGGTCCCGTAACGAGCCGATCGCCGGCAGCAACTCCTGGCGTCTCTGCCCACCCTCCTCCGACCGCAACGCCTCGAACGCAGTCTTCCACCCCATCGCGTCCGTCGCCATCTCTACGGGGAGCGCGATTACCGAGCTTCAATCGCCTGAACGAAGCCGGTCCATCGGGCTGGGTCGCCTTTTCGGGCACGACGCCCACGCCCGGTCCGATGCGGTCCTCTCGACCGATGGCTGCTCCCGGCGCGACGACCTCGTATTTCGACATGCCCCGTCCGACGAATTCGTCCTCGGCAAAGACGCCGATGGGAGCAGTTCCGACGACCCCCCTCGTGCCCATGTCCATGTCTGACGTCGCGCGGGGGAAGCGCCCCGAAATGACTCAGGAGGAGAAGCCGCCGACGCCTCCGGCACCGGCACGGACGCCGGGAGCGCCACGTACGCCTGCTGCGGCTGCGGCTGCGGCTGCAGGACCTACCGCGTCGGCCGAGCAGTCACCGATGGAAGCTTCGTCGGAGGACGCAGGCGTGCGTGCCGGTTTGTACCGCCTCCGCAGCCAGAGCGTGATCGCCCTCGCCAGCCCGAGCATGGTCGACGAAGACGACCAGCCCGTCGGGACGGCAGCTCTGACCGGTCTCGATCCGGTCTGGCAATCGGGCGTGCCGACCAAGCAGCGCACTCCTGCGCCGTCTTTCCTCAGTTTCACCCTGAACCAGCCGGCGCCGGCTGCCTCCTCGTCGCCTACGACCGGTTTCGCATCGACCATCAAGACGCCTGCTGCCTTGGAGATGCCAGGCACCAGTCCCGTGCCGGCTTCGCCGGCGACGCCCGACTCGCCGACTCGGTCCCGCACGCAAGGTGTCGCCACCGCAGGCGGCTACCGCCTGCACCGCACGCGATCCATGTACGAGCTGCGGGTGCCACCGCCTCCTTACCAGAACGCGTACGGACGCCCGGGCCAGCCGGCCCAGATCGTCGAGGCGCGAGAGGAGGAAGGGAAAGAAGGCCTGCCCGGCTACACGTGCGCGATCCACATCGAGGGGTACATGCCGCGCAAGATGGAGTTTACGGCGCCCGGCGTGCAAGCGCGGGATCGGACGTGGCGGCGGCAGTACTTTGTGCTGCACGGCACGTCGATCAAGATTTACAAATACAACCTCCGCACGCACCCGATCCCGGGCGAGGACGACTGGTCGGTCGTGCCGATCGACATTGCCGGCACGGACGGGCCGCCTCCGTTGCATTTCCACGAAGGCGAGTACGGCGTCGCGAAAGAGTCGACGCACGGCAGCAACGCGCACCACCGCTTCCCGCTCTCGATCGACGAGGTCAAGGCCAAGGCGAAGGACCGCATCGTCTCGTCCGCGACGAGCTCGGCGCAGAACGCCCTCGTCCGACACTACTCCTTGCAGAATGCCGAGTCTGGACTCGCGGCCGACTACATCAAGCGGAAACATGTCGTCCGCGTCCGGGCCGAAGGGGAACAGTTCCTCTTGCAGGCCAAGGATGACCGCGGTGTCATCGACTTGATCGAGGTGAGCATCGTTGGGGTGCAAGGTCTTGTCCATGAGGTCCGTTGGCTGATAATCTGTCACCCTGCAGGCTCTGCAAGCGGCGACGAACGTTGCGCTCGATCTCGACGCCCGGCCCCTCCCCAAGTTCATCACGCTACCACGCCGTCGGCGCCGCCGCCGCCGACCGGTCGAGGGAGACGCGGCTGCTACTGCTGCTGCGGCGGCGGCGGCGGGCGGTACCGCAACGACGGACGCCGCCGGCGCTGCTGCCAACGGGTCCCCGTCCGCTGCTGCCGTCACCGCTGGCGATCGGATGGGCGACATGCTCGCCGAAGAGCAGGTGCGTCACTCGCTTCTTTTTTCGCTTGCCACCGGCCGGAGTCAGGGACTGACGCATCGACGACGTTCACGTTCTCGCAGACCGCGTACGCGCAACGAGCGAGCGGGACCGTCATGTGAAGGCGGGGCCTGAAACAAATCAACCTCTCGTCCTCTTCCCTTCTCTCCCTCCCCTGACTGGCTCGATCGACGACGAGTCGCCCCCCAATCGTACATAAACTTGTGAATAGTCTCGCTGAGCCTCTATCCTATCGGGGTCGAAGCCCGTCCGCTTCGGCTGCCCACCTTGTTGTCCGCATTTCTCTTTTTATTCGAACGGGTTATTCCTCTTCCGCATTGCATCGCTCTGCTGCCTGTTCTTTTTCTTCTTTGTTCCCAAGCATGGCTGTGTTTCGTCTCAAGAGGCAACTTTTTGCCTTTCAATTTTCTGGGCGGCGGACCATGGGCGGGATGAGCGAAGCGGACATTTTCCTCTCCCCGGTTACCTCCCTTCTCGCTCCGCTCCAGTGCTTGCAGCCGGAAAGGGACCGCGTCGAGACTTGGCTCCGATCCTTGCTCGCCTGGCTGCTCAGAGCGCCGCCCGTGTGCCGCCGCCGGTTCGGACAACACAACCCGGCTGATGAAGACGGCGGCGTCGCTGTACGCCTCCGGGATCGCAGCGTACCGTGCCACTTCGTACGAGACGGCGGTCGAGCTCTTTACGCGCGTGCGCCTCCGCTTCTTCTGCATACGCACGAGAGATTCGAACTGAGCGGATCTCCGCGCGCAGGCCATCTCGCTCGCTCCCGACTCGGCCAAGCTGTACGATGCACGGGCGAGCGCGTTCGACAAGCTGGGGAGGACGCAGGAAGGCTTGCTCGACGCGCGCCAGGTCATCAAGCTGATGCCTGCCGCTCACAAGGTTCGCCTCCGCTCTTGCAACTGCCTCCACTCCGAAGAATTCCCCGGTCGTGCAAGCTGACACACTCTCTCTTCCCTTCTACAGGGTTACATACGAGCAGCCCGTATGCTTAAATCCGCCCGCAGGCACGCAAAAGCCGAAGCAGTCTTGTTACAGGGTCTCGAGCGCGTCGCCACTTCGGACGACAAGGGCAGAATGGTACATCCCGCACGAATCGGCGACTCCACTCTGTAGTTGCTGATCCCGACCAGCATCGACAGGAACTTGAGGCGGAGTTGACGACGACGCGACAAGCCCGGCATCAAGCCGAAGTGCGCAACCTTGTTCCCGCACAAGCTTTTCGCCCGCTGACCTTCGATTCGAGTGCAGCGGTCACCCATATCGCAACTCCCGCTCGAGATTTTTGTCGAGATCATCTCGCTCGTCGCCAAACCGAGGCCGCTCACCGAGTACACAAGCGCCGAAATTCCTCGACCGCGAAAGGGTCGCCCGAATGCGCTTTTCACGTGCATGCGTGTGTGTCGAGCATGGCGGCGCTCGATCCTGTCGACGGCGCGGTTTTGGACGACGCTCAACATCGACGGCACTATCAACAACAAAAATGCGGAGCGGAAAGCTGTGTGGGTCGCTGAACGTGCAGCGGGCGGCGGGTCCCCGTTGTTGGACGCCACGAGGAACCGGAGCCCAGCTCCTCCGCCCATCGGTACCGGGATCCAGCGTCTCGTCATCACGGCCGCGCAGGAGCTGTCAGAACAAGCGTTCGACGCCGTATTGGCCGTCGTAGCCGCCTCCACCACTTTACGACATGTCGTCTGTTCCTTCGCCGACGGGCTTCGGACCACGTCGAGCGTCCAGACCGAGGCGAGACGAGCGTCCCAATTTGTCAACCTACTGCACGAGCGTGCTCGCGAGACTCTGCAGTCTGTCTCGATCTGCACCGGCGGCAGGATCTACCCCGACTTTGACCTCGGGCACTTTTTCGCCGCGTTCCCGCACCTCGAGTCGTTGAACCTGCGCGGTTCGGCAGTCTCTTCCTTCATCGTGGGGATCAATGCAGCATTCCTGCGTCCGTCACTCGCGTCACTCGCCATCGATGCCGCGAATTCTGCGGACCAGGTTGAGGCAGGCAACACCGACTCGGAATATCCGGCTCCGACCCGAGCGCGGTCCGTCACGATCACCGGCGCCGTCTTTGTCTCGGATACTTCGTGTCACCTCGCATCGTTCCCCCACCTCGAGCACCTCGAGCTCGACATCGTCGGCGCCGGAACGGTCTGGCAACTCCTTTCCGCGCCTCGACTCAGGACTTTCCGCGCCACCTTGTTCGGCGAGAGCCACGTCGTCAATTTGCCGATACCGGAGCTGGCGGCCGCCTGGTCGCACGTCGAGGATCTTCGCCTCGGAGGGGCGAAACGGTTCGCTGCTCGCCTGTTGCAGGAGGCGATCCGGATCGGTCCGTTGCGGTTCAACCATCTCCGGGATCTCGACCTCTCGTTCGCCAACTTGACCAACGAACACCTTTCTGTCCTGTTCGACTCGGCCAATGCGCCCTTGCTCGAGACGATCAGCCTGGCGAGCACGACCGCGTCGCCACCCGAAGTCAAGCTGGTCCTGCCCTCGAGGCTCGACGCGCTGAAGCGGCTCAACATCTCGCATACAGCGTGGGCGACGGACGATACGATCCGTGCCTTGATCGTCAGCGCGCCGCGACTCGAAGCGCTCGAAGCGCGCGGCAACGTCGCCCTGAGCGGCCGGCCTTTGATGGAGCTCGTCCGCGCTCGCATGTCGAGCGACGGCGACCAGGCCGAGCTAGCAGAGGGGCCGTACTCGCGCTTGACGATGCTGGCCCTCGAAGGGTGCACCAAGATCGAGACGCCCGCGGTCGAGTGGCTCAGGAAGCACATCCGGCCGGGCGGCGTCAAGTTCCAGTTTATCGATCCGTGCGACCGCCGCAGAAGCTATTGCTATTGAGATCAACAGCCGGTGCAAACACTTTGTCGCCTCCTCTTCACTCGAACGAGAGAAATGATTCTATCATTGCGTTTTCCAGTCGTCTAAAAAACGTTCTCTAGCGTTGTCGGGACGCGGATCGGCTCGGAGCTCTACTGCCTTCCCTTGAATTCGTTTGCGAGGATGGCACTGACGGGCTCCGCCAGCCCGCCATGGCGAACCATCGATCGCTGCTCGACCCGACGCGGAAGAAGCCTGCACTCGATGGAGGCCGTGACGACGCGGCGGTCGAGAGAGGCGGCGTAGGGGTCAGGCTTGGTCTTCGCGAAGTCCGTCCGCGCTCCGAGTCGTCTATTGGTGGGGTCGTCAGCGGTCCTATCGGCGATTCGGACTCGGGCGTCGAGACGAAGAGGTTCCGCATCGGCGCAGTCGGTGATGTCGGTGTCGGCGGCGGCTGATCTTCGTTCGGTTTCGGCGCAGCGACGTACTCGATCGTCGCGTCGCTGTCGTCGAGTACGAGTTCTTTGGCTTGGTTCTCGATGAGTCTGATGAGTCGCTGGGTCAGCCATGTCCTTCACCTCGCGCGGTTCCGAACATGGAAAGAAGGGAGGGGAGCCTTACTGCCGTAGAGTCATGCCGCACACGCAAGGAAGGAGTAGTTCCGATTCGAGCGGCATTGGATTCGGATCAAGTACGGAATAGACGGGGAGGGTGAGCGAGTCGAGGAAGCAACAGCACTGCGCGTGCGTTGAGGGGAGGGGGTTAGTGTCGGGGTTAAAAGCTCACGCCCCGACCTGAACTCACCGAGAACAACTCGAGCGGTTTCGACATGACGACTTTTCGCCTCTCTGGCTCCTTCTCCTTGCCCTTTTTGCTCGACGTGGAAGCCGCATTCAGCGGCGGCGGGTTGATCTCGTCTTCGGTCATGGGTCGGTAAGTCATCTCCATCTGGATCGAGTGCGAGACCGAAATCGGCGTGATGGTCCCTTCAAAGGTCGAAGGGCGGAGGATGTTGTCGTTCGGGATCCGAGCGAGGTGGTGGACCTTCCACATCTCGTCTTTGCGGAGGACCTTCATCGGTCCGATCCGGGGAGTCTGCGGCTCGCTCTTGGAATTCCGCATTGTGTCGGATACCTTGCCGTAATTCGGAGGGTGGGCGGCGTCGATGATGAAGACCGTTTGCGCGGTCGGGGACGGGTCCGCCGAGTGGTCCTTGTCGACTGGCGATTGAAGGTGAAATGTTTGAATGATCTTGACCTTGATCGTGTAAATGACGAGGTCGATCGGCGGGAAGAGCAGATTCAACCGGAACAAGAGCAATCCGCCGACCATGCAGTGCTGCGACTGCATCGCCATCGAGTACGGGCCGATCTCGTCCAGAGTGCCTTCGAACTTGTGATGGAGCGGTGGGGGCGGTTTCGACACGTCGTCGAGTCCGGGGTTCACGATGAGATAGGTCGGCTTCTCTTTCGAGAGGATGTCGCTGTTCATAGGGCCGAGACCTTTGGCCTTGGCCGTGATCGTGTGCCGAACTCGGCCATACTGACATCGCTCGTAACCTGATGCGGGCGGAGCAGCGAGTCAGCGCCGACGCGGGTGGGGGGTTCGTACTGTAGCGTCGCAGCAACGAGAAAGATGACGCCGGGGTGTCGTTTCCGGAAGCTAGAAGCGGCGGGATCAAAGGGAAAGGGGCGGGAAACGCACATGCAGCGGCTGCCGGAACGATCAAGACAAACTGCGAGTCGGCGGAGGGTTAGCTTCCAGTTTTCGGGTTCGCATTGTGCCTGGAGAAGGAAGAGATGGGGGGACTGACTTCAAAGGTGTGCTCGCCCCGCTCGAGCTGGACTTCCTCGCCTTCCTTGAGCAGCGAGACTGTCCGTTCGAGGCAGACGCCGCTCTCGTACGGGGTCGAATCTATCCAACCGATATCGTATCTCCCGACGAGGCGCACTGTCAAGTGCTTTAGCGCTCGGGGTTTCCTGCATAGCCGAGAACCGGGTGTCAGCCGCGGCCGAGAGAGAGGAAGCAGGAAGAACTCACGGGAGGTAGAGGGTCACAGTCCCTCGCACAAACTCGTCATCGCTGGGCATTCCTTCTGGAGTCGGATGCAGGAAGAAGACATCTTCGACGAGCGATCTGGCGAGGTGTAGAGACGGGGGTCCGATCAAATCAGAAAGAGTCAAGAAAGGCGAGAAGAGAGAGCGCGGCGCAGTGCCGGATCGCGGGCTTCCACGGATAACGTACATATGCAAACTGGGCTGGGCGAGTCCAAACTTGCCCAGCAAGCCAGGCGACGAGCTTCTGCCGTGTCGAGGACCGGGTCTCGCCGTCGACGACGGGAGGTTGAACGGGTCGTACAGGCTCTTGTCGGGCGCGTCGTCGAGCCCTTTCGAGTCACCGAACGGTCGCCGTGACATGACCGCACTCGCCGGATCGCAGTCTACGCGAGCGAGGAAAAAGTGATCGCGGCTCGAGTCCGCCACCTTTCTCTCGATCACGTGCACCGAATTCAACCCGTCAAGCTCCGCGGGCTTTGCCTCCAGACCGTTGCAGCGGTACCATAGAGCGGGATGAGGTCTCCCAGCTTTCGAGATTAAGCACTAACAGACGCAGCCGAGGCGAGAGTAAATGGTATGTAAAGATGTATTTACGCGCTCTTCGTTGGAGCGACACAACTGCAAGCTACATATAAAACTAGATGCTATGTAAAAAGGGAAACCACCTCAGGTCGTACACACAAACTCTCGTTATGCTCGACGATCCAATCCGATCCGAGCCAAGCGTGCAGATCCCGCTTAAATGCGGGTGTTGGTGGCGCCGGTGGTGGTGCCGCCGGTGTTGGCAGTGGTGCCAGTAGCGGTGTTGGACGAGCCGCGGCCAAGACCAAGAGTCTCGACCATCGACTCGGCCGGGCCGTCGACGGTGCGCTCGCACTTGCCGCGCTCGAGGAGGTTGGCGTCGTGCTTCAGGGTCGAGTTGAGGTCACCGCCGCCGGCGACGAACTGGTCGAGCTTGAGCGGCTCGTGCTGCACCGACTGGTGAACGATCGGAGCCTCGTTGACCTCCTGGTGAACCGGGATGGTGGTCTGTAGAGCAGGCGTGGAAAAGAGTCAGACCCAAATTCAATAGCAAGTGGTGGAAGTCTCGAAAGGCAGGAGTGCTCACCTTGATGCGGTTGTGCTCGTGCACGTCGCGCTCAATGACCGGCTGGACGACGTGGTGGACGTGGTGGTGGTCGTGCTCGACGACGTTCTCGCCCTTGTCAACGATGGTGCGCTCACGCGGGCCCTCGGAGAACTCGTCGCGGGCGGTGTTGAGCGAGGCGAACTGGGCCTTGTCGTCACCGGTCGCAACGTGCTGCTCTGTAGTCGTCAAGTTACGTTTGCGTCAGCAGGTTGCTCCCAAGGCAGGAATCCGAGGCCAGAGAAAGAAACCCACCCTTGATCTCGGTGGTCGGGACGACCTTCTTCTCGACGTGCTCGGTGCCGTGCTGGGTGTCGAGGACCGGCTGGACGTGGTGCTGGACGTGGTGAACTGCGCAAATACAAGGTCCGAGGTCAGCTATAAGGCGAAGAACATTTCGAAGATGAGAAGGTCGACGAACCGTGACGGTCAACCTCGCGCTGGCGCTCAACCTCCTCGACCTCGTGGACCTGGTGCCTCTCGTCTGCGGTAGCAAAGAGTCAGCTAGATGTCTTTATCTCAATGGACGGCACGAGAGTACTCACGAGTAACCGGGGCAAGGTGCTGGTGGTCGTGAGTGGCCGCCTTGGCGTCGCTGACGTCGAGGAGACCGTCCTCGCGCGGGTGCTGGTGCTGGTGGTTGGGCGGGAGGGCCGTCTCCTTGAGGTGAGTCTTCTCGCCAGTCAGGCCGTGGTGCGAGCCCTCGGTGCCGTGGGCGCCGTGAGTGGAGTGGGTGCCGTGAGTTCCGTGGGTGCCGTGGGACTCGTGGGTCGAGTGAGTGCCAGTGGTGGTGGAGGAGGAGAGGCCAGTGTCGGCGCCCGGGGTGGTCTTGTTGACCGAGTCGGTGGTCGTAGCAGAGGCAGCGCGCGAAGCCGAGGGCTCGACGACGTCACCGGCGGTGCGGTCACCAGCCGACGAGCGGGTCGGCGGAGCGGTGGTCGAACCGGTGGTCGAGTGGGTCGCCGATGACGAGTGGCCAGTCGAGGTGGTGTCGGCGGTCTTGTCCGAGTGCGAGAAAACCTGCTTGATCTGTGAGCGAGAGACGGAAAGCGGGGACAGCAGCGAGGTGAGAAGGTCAGCCAACTGCGCTCGCTCTGCGAAAGGAGAACTGTCCTCGAGCGTTGTGCGCACCTTGTCCATTGTTATTGTTCGTTGGGGGGTAGGTACTCCGAGTTCAAAGTACTTGTGTGAGGGAGAGAGAGAGAGAGAGAAGCTGAGCAAGCGGTTTCGATTCAAGAGAGTTGAGAGCTGACGGCGGAACGTCATCGCTCTCGACGCCGAAGGGTCGGATCCACCCACGTCACGGCGATGCAATACCTTGGGGGCCCCTTCGCGTACGCGAGTCCTGCTTAAACATACATACTTTGAGCCTGCTGCGCTCAAAAGCTGAGCTGCCCCTCCGCCGCAGCACCACCGCATAAGCTCACCGCCATCCGTCCTCAATCACTTAATGACCGTACGCCCTGTTCGAGCATTTTCGTCGCAACTGCCCCGTTCGCAGGTTCACATTACGCGATAGTCTGACAGCCTTTAAGCATCCGTATTCGGCAGCAGAGCCAGCTGTAGTCGATTTGAAAGTAAGCATACGTGGCCGCAGGAATCGTCGTCATTTGATGATTTCGGCAGCGACGCCGATGCCATCGTAAGGACTCGGAGACAGCGCCCGCACGAATCATGCATGCCCGGCTGGTGGTCGTTCAGCAGCGCAGCGGACGCGTGGAGCTCGAGGCTGTGCTGTTTGCGCAGCCGAATCGCTGGCGATGTACGTACGCGGGACGACCGCTTACAGCTATGCGTAATGAGCGGTGCTGCGCACTGCTGATGCTGGCTGGGAGCAGAAGGACACTGGGCACTGAAAGGTCGTGGGCGCGTGGACATGTCGGTACGAGTGAGGTGAGTTGCATAGTCAAGCGGCGGATGCCGTCCAGTCGCCGACAGCTTGACGCCTCGAGGTGAAGGCGTCGGGGACTGCGAAGGAGATGCGCGTGATTGCGCCGTCGTCGAGCCTTCTCATGCTGCTCCGCAGCTGCAAGTTACATACCTGCATGACGGCGCTTCGGTTTGAGCAACTGTAAGGTGAGTAAAGTAAAGGAAGGAGACGAACATTCCTGTGCGCGGACGTACGTCAAGCCCCGCATCGTCCGAAAGGAACAGGAGTCTAAGCGGTGCGAGCGCAAGGCGCTTGAGCTCACTACCTTTTTGCCTTCGGACTCCCTCACCGTATGCACTTTCTCCTGCAGATGCCCTCGCGTTGAATGAACCAATCTAAGTTTTACAAGCCGAATCAGCCGGTCCTAGAACACCGAGCCTCCCAAGTCGAGTTCTAGAGGGTAAGAAGAACGCTCTGCGAAAGTGGTACACCAGTAAACCTCATCAACGTCGCGTCTCTATCATCAGTGCTGCTTCTCCAACGATTGCTGAGCAACCAATTCGTAGTAAAGGCCACGCTTCGAGAGCAGAACGTCGTGCGAGCCGGCCTCGGCGATGACACCGTCCTTGAGGACGTAGATGCAGTCGGCGTTCTGGATCGTACTCAGGCGATGAGCGATGGCGATGGTGGTGCGGTCCTTGGCTGCGGCGTCGAGGGCGCGCTGGACGACCTTTTCTGACTCGGAGTCGAGCGCGGACGTAGCCCTGCACGAAGCGCGAGGCGGAATCGAATCAGTCGGGAGCGCGTGGTGATGGAAGGAAAGCAGCCAAACGTACTCGTCCAGCAACAGGATCTTCGGGTCACGGATGAGCGCGCGCGCGATGGCCACACGTTCTGTTTGCGAAGCAAGAAAAATCGTCAGCATCCAGAAGTGCATCTGCGAAGGACCGAGAGAAAATGCAGACTGACGCTTCTGACCACCCGAGAGCGAGGCACCTTTGCCGCCGACTTCGGTGTTGTACGCGTCCGGAAGTCCCATCACAAAGTCGTGGATGTTGGCCTTTTTCGCGGCAGCCTCGATCTGCTCCTGCGTGACCTCCTCGGGCGGGACGAACGCGCCGAGCGCGATGTTGAAGCCGATCGTGCCAGAGTACAGAGTCGGTTCCTGCTGGACGAGCGCGACGGCCTTGCGGTACGACTGCACGTTCAGAGTCGAGATGTCCTTGCCGTCGACAAGCACGCGGCCGGAAAGCGGGTCGCTGGTGGAGAAGATGAGATGTCAGTCAGGATTGCCCACATCGGTAGAGGGAAAGGGCGACAACAAACGCACTAGAAACGCTCGAGCAGCTGGATCGTGGTACTCTTTCCGCATCCCGACGCTCCACAGAACGCGACAAACTGACCGGGCTTGACCTGTACAGACGCGCAGATTGTCAGGATGTTTGCTCCGACCGTGAAGACCGGGGGGCACACAGCTGCGCTAACGTACCTCAAAGTCGAGACCTCGGAGCACAGGAACCTTGAGCCGGGTCGGGTATCGGAAGTGCACGTTCTCGAACCGGATATGGCCTTTGGCATTCTTGAAGTCGAAGAGTTCGCCGCCAGTGTCTTCGGCGTCGATAGCCGGGATAGAGTCGACGAGCTCGATGTAGTCGGCGGCCGCACCGCGAGCGGAACTCATGTCGGGCACGTAGGAGAAGACGTTTCCGGCTTGGATGGAACCTGAGATGTGGCACACAAGGTCAGCACTCTGAAGATGATGACGGACGCACGCAAGCTCGACCCACCGAAAATGACCGAGATCTGGGCGACGAAGAAGGCCTTGACCGAGAGGCCGGAGTCGACGAGCTGGTGACTACCGAACCAGAAGATCAAACCGATGACGAAGAAGGACAGCGCTTGACTGAGCGAATAGAAGGCGTTCGAGTAGATGGCGGTGCGGTTCGAGTCACGCATGGGCGCGTCGAGCTGATGATTGTAGATGCGAGAGCAATCCTCCTCGCGAGTCAACGAAGCAACGGTGCGGATCGCGCCGGCAGCCTCGCAGGCCATCTGCGCCGATGCCGCGTGCGACTGCTTGTTCTTCTGGTCCTTGAGGACGACGACGCGAAGACGAACAATACCAGCCGAAAGGGTGAGCGGGATGCAGGCGATACCGACGAGCGCAATCTTCCACGAATAGCACAGGCCGATGATGGCTCCGGCCACGATCGTGAAGACCGACTGGATGATGACACCTTGGGTGACACCAAAGAGACCGTAGACCTTGGTCGCGAGGTCTGCGAGTTGCGCCGTCAAGTGTCCTGTCGAGTTCCGCTCTTCGTCGAAGAAGGCGATGTCTTGACGAAGGACAGCGCGGAAGGCACCGACGCGCATCTTGGCCGACAGGCGCTCGGCGGTCGTGCCGTAGAACCAGGATTGACCGATGACGCAGATCGTCGCGACTGAAAGGCAGGACACGGGACTTGTCAGCGTCTCCGTTATCGAGCACGAGCAAGTCAGACCGCTACGTACCGATACCGATGATGAACGAGTACAAAGCGTAGCGGTTACCGTCGTCGCGGAGTTTCTGACCAGTCTGCTGGAAAACACCTGTCGTCGCAACAAGAGAGGTCAGTAGATTCTCCCAACGCCCGCTTTCGACAATAGCACGCACCGATGATGCCTCCGAAAACGATACCTGCCGAATCACAATGCGTCAGTAAAACTGTTCGAAAGCGCGAGGCAAGAGGGATACACACCGAATACAGGATAGACACATCCGCTCGCGACGGCGAAGCAGAAGCCGAGGGTGTACTCCTTCCACTGGTCGCGGTTTATAATGAACATGCGCTTGATCAGGTACGGGAAGTTGCGCTTGACGTGCTGTTCGCCACCGGCCGCCTCCAAGTCCAGCTGCCGTTTCTCCAGCGCCTGCGAAGCGAGAGAGCGCCCAGTACCGGTTCGCTTCAGGGTCTCAAATTGCGGCTTCTCCTGACGGGCCATCTCGTCGAGCTGTTCGCGAGTGAGCTCGCCAGGGAGGGCCGGCTGCTCGACGCTGCCCGCAACGGATGACGAATCGTCGCCTCCTTCCGCTTCTTCCATCTCGCGGAGGCGTTGAGCGTTGACGAGCTTGCTGTACGCGCCGTCCGGTTTCTCGAGGAGGATGTCGTGAGCCTTGGCTGTCTCGGTCGACATGGCCGACTCGAGGATGTGACCGGCGGTGAGGACGATGATCTGATCGGCGTCGCGGATGGTGGACAGGCGGTGAGCGATGGTGACAGTCGTGCGGCCGGCAGAAGCGCGGTCGAGGGCATCCTGGACAATTGTCTCCGAGTTCGTGTCGAGCGCCGAGGTCGCCTCGTCGAGCAGCAAGATCTTGGGGTCCGAAACGATGGCGCGGGCAATGGCAATACGTTCTGCGAGACCGGCGAGGTGATAAGTTAGAACCATCGAACGATCAGAATTACTTAGTCATGCAGTTGAGAGAGCACTCACGCTTCTGACCACCACTGAGGAGCATGGCGCGTTCTCCGACGAGCGTGTCGTAGCCGAGCGGGAGAGCTGTGATGAAGCCGTCGGCGTTGGCGAGCTTGGCCGCCTCGATGACGCGAGCGCGCTTCTGCTCTGCGGTCTCGTTCTCGAAGCGGGAGCCGATCAAACCGTGTTCGATGTTGCCTGCGACCGTCGTGGCGAAGAGGACTGGCTCTTGCGAGACCAAGCCGATCTGGTTGCGAAGGTACCGGATGTTCCAGTCCCTGATCGGAATGCCGTCAATCTTGACGACGCCGCCGACGGGGTCGTAGAATCGCTCGAGGAGTCCGATAATGGTCGATTTGCCGGAGCCGGAGCCACCGACGAGCGCGGTCATCTTGCCGGGCGGGAAGATTCCGTTGAAGTTGTACAGGACTTGGACGGCGGGGCTGCGAATGGCGGAGCGGGTCAGCTTGGCTGCCCACCTCAGAAACAGTCGTCGGGACTCGAGAGGCTTACCGGCTCGGGTAGATAAAGTCGATGTTTTCCAGCTCGATCAGACCTTTGACCGACTCGGGCCTAAGTCCCGCCTCGGAAGACGAGTCGATAACCGGAACACGGTCAATCGTCGCGTAGATCTCGGTCGCGGCACCGCGCGCGAACGAGATGGCCTGCAAGTTCGGCGCGAGTTGCGCGAGCGAGAAAGCACCGATGAGGATCGAGAAGAAGACGTTGACGATCTCGCCCGAGGTGATGCGACCCTGGAGGAGCAGGGTGGTTCCGTAGTAGAATGCGAGACCGTAGGCGCCGTAGATGATGAAGAAGAAGACGCCGAGACCGAGACCGTTGAAGCGAGCCGACTTGAGGCCGATCTTGAGCCTACAGGTGCAACGAGTGTCAGTGGGGTGGACTGGAACGGGCAGCCGCCTGCTGAGGAGAGACTTACGTGCGCTCGTTCGCCTCGTTGTACATGTCCGCCAGACGCTTCTGGTTGCCGAAGGCGTGCGCGCTGCGGACCGACGCGATGACCTCCTCGGCGAGAGTGGCGCCGTTCGCCGTCTCTTCGAGCTGCTGCTGCTTGTACTTGGAGATGAACGAGTTCATGACTCCTCCTGCGACGGCGATACACGGGATGATGGTACTGCAGACGAGCGCGAGTCGCCAATTCCGGATGATCTGCACGATTTTGGGAGGTTCATGCGTCGTCAGCAGTCGGTCCGGTCTTTCAAGACGGTGACAGGAAACTCACAGCGATGACGAAACCAGAGATGAAGATGGCGATGAAGAAGACCGAGATGGCAATCTTGTCCGAGATTCCCTCCTGGATCAGATGAGTGTCGGTTTCGATACGGGTGGTGACCTCGCCCGGACCGAGGCGGTCGAAGAAGGCAATGTTCTGGCGAAGGATAGCCTGCAAGTAGTTTTCGCGGACGCGGCGGGTTGTCGTCTCGCCAGTGTAGATCCAGGTGAACATGTAGATCCAAGTCGCAACGACTGCGGTGGGCGGGAGGGTTGATCAGTGACTGTTGCCGGCAGGAGCTCGCGAGTCGAAGAAAGCTCACAAGACGCGATACCGATGTAGACGAGGATCAAGACGTCCTTGTTGACCTCGTCGAACAGGCGAGAGCGGGCATCAGGCGAGCCGGGGTTCTTGCCAAAGTCGGTGAAGGCTGGGACGCATTTCGTGTCAGCGAGCTGTCAGAGCATGTTCATGATCGCAGCGGATGAACGCACCCGTCGTCAGGTTACCGAACAGGATGGTCATGGCGGGTCTGGAAGTGGTGTCGAGTCAGCTCTCTGGAGAAGCACGAAAGCTAAGGAGGCCTTGAGCTCACTGGGCGACACCGGCAGCGATAGCGCAGATGATGCCGACGACATTGAGGAACACTTCGAACTTGGTCGTGTACCGGAACAGTTCGAAAAAGCCGGCAGGCGGCCTCTTGATGACGGCGATCTGCTCTGCGATGATCTTGCGCCGCTCCGGGTCGAGGTGCGCCAGCTCGGGGTTTTCGAGCGCGATCTCGACGGGGTCACGCTTGTCGTACGTCGCCTTTTTCTTCTTCTTCTTGTCCTTGGTTGCCTTTTTGCCCTTGTCGGCATCGGTGCCGTTCTGCTGGGCTTGTTTGCGCTCCTTTTCGCGCATGAGCGCGTCCTGGACTTTTTCGTCAATAGACGCGGCGCCGTTGTGGGTGGTGTGCTTCTCGCTGAGGTCACCGCCATCGACCTCTGTGGACGGGGAAGCGATCGAGTTGACGGAGGAGCCGGGTGACTCGACGCCAGCAGGAGGGTCCGGTGGTGCCGCCATCGCGGGCGCGACCGGCTCTGCCGTGAGCGGGTGGGCGGTGCCGTGCTCTGCTTGAGCGAGATGCTGCCCGTCGGCGCGCTGCTCGCGCTCGATGCGCTCGTCTTGGCCGGCTGCGAGTCCGCGTGGCGCGGCGGCAGCGAGAGAAGGCGCCGGAATCTGCGTCGCTACGCTGGCGGCGGCGTTCGTCGCGCCTCCCTGTTGAGGGTCAGCCATCCGATTAGAGGACGTGTCGAGTATACAGTCGTGTAGCACGAGAAAGGAGAGCCGTTGTTGTTCGACCGGCAGACGGACATCTCAACCTCGCTGCATTTCTCGAAGCGGAGTCGGACGCGCCGTTCCGATCTCGCTTCCGTGGCGCCACGTGGCTCGCGTGGGGCCGAATCGCCAAGCCTTTATTCTCAATTCCGATTACAAGGACTACTAATAGTTGTATGTAATCCTTTCGCAGCTGTCCGCCCGCCCGCTGAGGGTCGTGCGCATTACTCTCTCCCCGTATGGCAGCTTGAGCGATGTCAGAGGCCGTCCTAACCAGTGTTGTGAGTCATGCTCTGCTCCGATCAGAGCTGCGAAAAAGTGCACAAGAAACTTGGGCGCACGCTTCTCGTCTTCTCGCTGACTCTGAATCCCCCCGCTTTTCACTGCCCTCGCAGCTGTGGAGCCTGTTCCCATTCTGTACGTCGAGTCACTCGCTGCACTTTCCCTCATGGCGACCCTCGCAAGAGCTGCGAGAGCTGACGCTGTGGGTTGCGAACGTTGGGGGCGGCGGGG
>JAMALC010000073.1:0-14631 GCA_023628275.1 Rhodotorula sp. M30-05A-2 | reverse complement strand
GCACTTTCCCCCCTGGCGCCCCCCCCAATGTCGGGGTTTGGCGCCGCTGTGGGTTGGCTACGTTCCCCCCCCCCCCCCCCCCCCCGGTGCCCAGGCCGCGGCGACAACAACGCGACGTGCAACCCGCGATGCTGCCGCTCGTGTTGCTCGTGCGGCTTCAATGATGACGATACTCGATTTGCACAGAACAGCGTTGATCCTACAAGCCAGCGAGGAGATCACCATTCAAATCAGGCCGCACGATCCTCGTCGTACGAGCGCTCCAAACCCATGACGACCGACTCGGCGGCGGCGCCGACAGTCCAGGGCCCGGCATAGCCAACCGACAGACAGAGGTGCAATGCCTCTGCGTGCCTAAATGCGACTAGGGAAAGGGCGTGCACGGGATGGACGGTCAATCCACCTGAGAAAGGACATATGCAGTTCACTCGCAGGCGGGCTAAAGGTTCCATGGACGCGAACGAGATGGCGGGTTTCTTTTTCTTTTCTTCTGTAAAAACTTTGTTTCCTGTCCGTTCTCTTGTTGTCTCGGACCCCTTGAAAGCGCAGAGGAAGACATGGAGAGCGAGTTTGTCCTCCTGTCCTACCGCGATGCTTTCGCCACGACAGTTCGCCGAAACCCACGTCGGCACCGGTGCGGAGTCTCTCGCAGCACTTATACCCGTACAAACTTCTTGGAAGAGGCGAGACGCGCGGACGACTGGCGAGACTCAGTCATTAAGGCTCTTGGGCCAATCGAGGGATCACCGTCGCAGAGGAGCGAATCGTCCTCAACGGAATGGAACCTTCATTCTCCGGTCGCAGGTTCATCCCCCGGAGCTTGGCACTCGTAAAGAATGGAAGAGGATAGGCGTGAGACTGTCATTACGGGCGATGTCCAGGTCTACCGGTGTCCGGACACCTGAGCACCTTCGAGTGACGGTGATGCAAGCGGAGAAGTCACCGGACCTGGAGAGGAGCGGAACATGTCGCGAGCTGTAGCGAGCGGCAAAGTCGGTGTAAGGGCTTGCCCGTCGGGCTTGATGGCCGGGACGTATTCGATGGGGGCTTCGTCCTCGTCCAGCATAAGCTTGTCGGCTTGCCGGATGATCAGTCTGGTCGAGAAGGCATACACGGCGGTCAGCTGGAGGACAAATTAGCGTGCAAGGAACTCGGAGGAAGGACCGACCGCTCCAGTGTTGATCCGCACACGCAAGGAATTTGTAGTTCCGAGTCCAGAGGGACGGGGTTGGGGTCTTCGACCGAATAGATCGGCAAGGTGAGCGAGTCAAGGAAGCAACAACACTGTGTAGGGGAAGCGCAATTTGACTTCAGCGAAAGCCGCGCAACATGCGAATCCGGGAGACAGACCCACGGAAAAGATCTCGAGCGGCTTGGTCATGGTGAGTTTTCTTCGCAATTCGGGTTCTTTGTCTTTCCCCTTCCTGTGCGGCTCAGTCGAAAGATCGTCTGCTTTCGGCGACGACAGCGAGTTGATCTCATCCTCTGTCGCGGGGCGGTAGATCATCTCCATTTGGATCGCGTGCGAGACCGAGATCGGAGTGATCGTTCCCGCGAACGTAGAGGGTCGGAGAAAGTTGTCGGACGGGAGGCGAGCGAGATGGAGCACCTTCCACATCTCGTCCTTCCGCAATACCTTCATCGGACCGAGTCGGGTCGTGTGCGGATCGTTCTTGTTCGGTCGGGTGGGTTCGGAAACTTTGCCGTTGTTCGGGGGAGTCGTGGCGTCAAGAGCGAAGACGGTCTGGACCGAAGGTTGGGGACATTGTATGTGACTTTTGTCGACTGGCGATTGAAGGCGGATCGACTGTATGATCCTGACTCGAATGGAATAAATGAAGAAATCCATCGGTAGAAAGGGCAAGTTCAGGCGGAACAGAAGCAAGCCGCCGACCATACAATGCTGCGACTGCATCGTCATCGAGTACGGCCCGAGATCTTCGACTATGTCTTCGAGTCGGATGTACAAGGGCGGCGGCGGCTGGGAGGGTTCGTCGAGGCCGGGGTTCACGACGAAATAGGTCGGCTTGTCGATCGAGACGACGTCGCTATTCATCGGGCCCAGACCTTTTGCTTTAGCGGTCACAACGTGTCGTACTCGGCCGTACTGGCAACGCTCATAGCCTACGTCCGGACGCAAGGTATAGGTCAGTACGCGCGGCGGACAGTCTGTCACACAGAGCGGTCCCTACAAGCTGCGGTTGCCGGCACAATCAACGTGAACTGACAGAGGGCAAGAGTGAGTAGATGTGGCTGATAATCCGGAGTAAGAGGAGGGCCTTACCTCAAAGGTGTGCTCGCCCTTCTCGAGCTGCATTTCCTCGCCATCGGGGAGCAAAGAAACGGTACGTTCAAGGCAGATCCCGCTCTCATACGGCGTGTTATCGGTCCATCCTATGTTGTACTGTCCGACTAGTCGGACTGTCAGATGCTTGAGCGTGCGGGGTTTGCTGCACGAATCACATGAGATCAGCCGAATTCTCCACAACAGTGCGCACTCGGAGCACGTACGGCAGGAAGAGCGTTACATTTCCGCGGACGTGTTCATCGTAGGTCGGTCCTTCTGGCGCGGGATGAAGGAAGAAGACGTCCTCGACGAGGGAGCTGCACAGTCGACCCGGTTAGAGTCAACCGCGGCTGGGGAAATGCTTCGAGGGAACGCGAGGGTCTCCAACCTCACAGGCTTCGGCCGGACTCACAGATGCAAGCTCGGTTGCGCGAGTCCGATCTTGCCCAGAAGACCCTGCGGCGAAGCACTGCGCTGATGTCGCGGTCCCGGTCTCGACGTCGAAGACGGCAGCCAGAAAGGGTTGCCGGGTCCTCCTCCTTCTGGCGAATCGTACGGTCCTTTCTGAGCTATCGGCACCTTCTTGGACATCGGTGCACTGTATGGAGAGTGCAGGGTCTGGGATCAGGCTTCTACCGCATGGCAGTCTCGATCGCGTATCTATCTCCGGCCTCCGCCGCGGTCCTCCGCTCGCGGCACGTGCAGCGAATTGTGCAGCTCACAGTCCGCCGCGAATTCCGCTCGGGTCGACACACCTCCAATATGCTGTTTGCACTAAGAAGCAGAGTGGGGCCTGTTATACACTCGCTTTTTCTGCGACGAGAAATATTCGAGGCCAAAACAACTACCCAGCTGAATATGTTAACTCCGCTCGACGCACTTGCAGGCCTACTAGTAGGCTCGGGTCTTCTTCACTACACTCTGCAGCTGCCCCAGCCAAAGGTCTATTTGAGATCGGAGCGCCACGCCCTCGTAGGCGTACCTCATGACTCCTCAGGAGGCACGAGAGGGGCACTACAGGCGACTTCCCGTCGATACTGGGGCCACTCCGAATTTTGGGAGCCAAGTGCAGGTCGTTTGCTGCGCGTTCGTGGCGGAACTGGAGGCCATGTACTCAGTTGGTGTACGTCTACCTGGTTCACGTAAAAAAGGGACGTAGACGTGGCATCGCACGCCTTCGGAGGTGCTTTTTTCGTCGAGGTTCTTGCGCAAAGCCTCGGCCTCGTCCGCTCTCTTCCTACCTCCTCACTTTGCCACTCCGCTATAAGAATACCTGTGAGTCTACATCTCCTTGGCCTCGTGATACCCCTGCTGACTGCTCTACGCCCTCTACAGCGCACCTCTCGCATTTCCCCACATCAATTCTCATCAGTTCGCCTGCTCACACGACCCAGCACCATGTAAGCAACCCACGGGGAGGCGCGTACGCAGGAGGGGCTGCTGACATCCATTTTGTACAGGACGCGTTCCCGTCACCAGATGCCCGAGCCCAAGCACCAGGTCACTGCGCAGTGTGAGTTCATCATCACCGAACTCGAGTCCCGAAGCGCTGGCAATGCGGGGAAGGCCTTCGCCTACACAGGGACTGACGAACTTATTGCCGACCCGCAGACACCAAGCAGAAGAAGGGTGGACACGGCGAGGCCAACTGGGGCTCGGACCAGGACGTGAGTTGAGGCGGGCGTGGTCAGCCTCTTCCGAAGTCGTCATGGCACGCTGACACGCATCGTTTCACGCGGTCTCTCACCTCACTATAGGAGATTCGCGACGGTGAGTTCAATATGTGTCTCGATGCGCATGGTATCGAATTCTGACGCACGAGTGGTGGCGGAACCGACGCAGCGCTCGCCCAAGCTCGCGACGACGGCTACAAGCCGCACTCGCCTTCGGACGTTGGTGCTCAGAAGGTGAGCTCATCGCTTCATGACGGACTTGCTGCGCCTGGGTCGGCAGATCCTGACCGGAGGAAGCGTGCAGATTGCCATGTCGCCTCCGGAGACGCCCTCGGTCGAGGCCGACAAGCAGATCGAGCCGTCGGCCACGGCTTAGACCCAGACTCCGGGATGCCTCCTCGTGGAGAAATGTACATAGCCGACTCTTTCTCATATCGAAATACGCAGTACAATCAGTGCTTTGACCCGGAACTTCTGAAGCCTCCGTTTGAGAAGGTCGCATGCTCCCTCTTCTCGTGGCGTCCATCGCTTCCTCGCCCGTAAGCAGCCTTCACGGGGACGAGTCCTCTACGAGAATGCCTCTCGTGTCTGGGCGGGCCTCGTGTTGCGGCTGCGCCCTTGGCAATACCCCAACGGTCGAACGGTCGAGCCTTCGGGAGGTCCGCGGAGACGTTTTGATTGCTTGTACGCTCGCCTTCGTAGTTGTCCGTGACGCTTTCCTCCTCACACTCACTCTGCCATCAAAATGCTGCAGGAAGAGGCGAAGCGATACCTGAAGCGATCGGTCGGGACGAGCGCCGGTGCCGAGATCCGCGCCTGGGTAAATCGGTACGCAAGCTCGTTATCTCGAGATCGTCCGTCACCGACAGTGACTGATCCAAGGCACTTTGGAACAGGCAAAGTGCCAATACAGTGCTCGGTATCACGATGGGGATCATCTTCCTCGTCCTCTTCGTCGTGATCGCCGTGGTTTGGGAATGCGTTCGCAAATGTCGCGCCTCTGCACGCGCACACCGCAGGAACCACGACGAAGGCCAGTGGCAGAACCTAGAGGACGGTTCTTCCGTCCTGATCTCGAACGATGGGCGTCCGATCACCCGTCTCGGTCCGATGGCGTCTCTGCTCCGGAGCGATAATGGACGCAACGAGGGTGGTGCCAACTTGGCCGGCATCGGTACTTATCAGCCCACTCGCACAGGCGCCACTCCCGAGATGCGAGCCGATGCACATGGGATGAGCGGCAGGTTCGCACCGTATGACCCGCCGGCTACGATGGCGACATTTAGGTATCCGCCACCGGGTCCTGTTCCGACGCCGGAGAGTCGCTCGATTCGGACTCATGACTCTGGCTTGAGTGGAGAGACCAAGGTCGCGAGCGTGCATGGCGGAGAGAAGAAGGAAGGCGAACAGGTGCGCTCGTTGATCTTCGAAGGCGGCTGCAAAAAAAAAAAAAAAAAAAACAGTTCGCGTTGGGCTTACTTTTAACTGTGCGGCACAGGACTTTGCCAAGCTGCAGCACCCCATTGCGGTGAGATTTACCCTTACTGTGCTCGTTGGACTTTGGGGGACTGACACTTTATGAGTTCTACCAGCCCGGAAACCTCGCCGCCGACACTTCTTCGACCGACGCCAAACACGCGCAATTGGCCCACCCAGTCGATCAATTCCCTCGCCCGGTTTCTCAGAGTACCATAAGCAGTACGATCCCAATTTCAGCAGGTACGCCCTCGACGGCCGTCTGGATCCTGCCTCCTCGCCCGGAAGCCCCAACGCCACCGTCGACGGCGAGCGCGAGCATCCTCGGCTCGCACGGCCGTTCGGCCTCACTCGGAGAGATGGCGTTCTCCACTCCCAAAGCCGCAAGTCCTCCTTCGGGCAATGCGAACCAGTCTGTCGTTTCCACCCGAGGCCAGGGCCACCAGCGCGGCGCGTCTTTCACGGCGAGACCGCTCGCACTCTCGTCTTCGCTCTCCTCTTCGGCGGTTCCGGCTCTCGTGAGCGACAGCCCTCCCAAGATTGAACTTCGCAGGAACTGGTCGATCGGGACCTGGATCCCGCAGCTTACGCGAAGCAGTGACGACAAGGGCAGGTTTGCCACTCAGGCGGGAGGGGACGAGCAGGAACGAGCTGGTCTCGTGCAGGGAGCAGCGTCCGGTTGATCCAGGGTAGGTCGGTGCATACTGCGATTTTGAATCTCCGACCTGTATAGGGCTTCGATGTTATCTGGGACTTTCGACTGGGTTTTTTTGGATGGAAAGCTGCCGTCCTTCGAGGCGGCGGCGTGTCTTTTTTCGAGAGAACTTTTGATCCAGCGAGGAAGCCAGAATGAAAGAACCGCTAAACAAGGAGCGGCGCCTAGGGGCGAAAAGGAAGCTCCTGTCGGTCGCAAGCGCCACTTGCTGCGGGTCCGTTAGCGCATACGGTCTCTTTCACCCTTATACGTGACGCTGTTGGGGGTCAGACTGCCTTGAACAGTCACCACCGCGTGCATCGGCCATGCCGTCCCCTGCTGCCACGCCCGGTCACCACTCGAGTCGACGTCGCCTGCCCGGAGTCACCATCTTGGCCCTGTGCATGCTCACCGCCGGCTGGATCGCGTTCGCCGTACTGGCCCCGTCGCCAGACTATACAGACTTTGAATCGCAAGCTACGCACTTGGACCTGGCAGCAGGGCGAGGCGATGCGAATGACGCAGGTCGAGAAAGCGGGGCCGCACCGCCGCCGACGTTGCTGCACCGCGTAGGGCTCGCAGGCGGTACAGGGAAGCAGAAGCCTGGACTGGCAGTCGACTCCAGTACGGCCGACGACGAAGCGCTCGCGTTCACCGTCCAGCACAACATGCCATCTTTGAACGCCTTCTCTCTCGCATCGCCTCCCTCGTCTCGCGACTCGTTGACCAACAAACTCCGCATCAAGCTCGACAGGACCGCTACCCTCCTCGGCGACTTGCTCCTCGGACTGTTTGGAATCGATGACGGCGCGGAATGGTTCAGCGAAGGCGACTTTGACTACGAGACGAGTCAGTCCGGCCTGGACGGCGGCACCCTCTCGAGCTGGAGCGAGAGTAGCGTCTACGTAGAAGTGAGTCCCATTTCTCCGACCGTGTGCGATTCCCCACTGACCACCGAACGCGCTCTTCTCCCGCTACAGCGCACCAACTCGCTCCACCCTTCGCGGCCATCTTCGTTCGGCCCGCACATCCTCGACGAACCCCTCCGCGGATACCTCTACCCGGTCGAGTACGCGAGCGCCACCGATGCCTACGCCTGTTCCTCTACCGCGGTCGCGCCCGTGCCCGTCACCCCGGCCGCACCGTGGATCGCCCTGATCCAGCGCGGCAAGTGCCCCTTCTCGGAAAAGGTCCGCTTTGCGCAGCGTCACGGGGCAGAGGCGGTCGTGTTCGGGGACCAGAGCGAGAGCGAAGGCGGCATCGCCGGGGGACACGGCTTGTTGACGCCTTGGAGCCCGGGTAAGCTCTCGTCTCGAGAACGGAATCCTGCGCAGTTCCCGCGGCTGATGTCATGACCGCCTGCAGAGAACACGGACGACATCAAGATCCCTTCGACTTTCGTCTCGCGCGCGTCCTACCTCTCCCTCATCAAGACCTGGAAGGACGAGCAAGACATTGTCAAGCAGATGCGAGACTCGCCGCCGCCGCCGCCGCCGATGCAGGATGGGTCGACCCAGACCAGCATCTCACCCCGCGATGCTGCGACGGAATACGTCGGGCTCGAAGTCGTCCTCAGCAAGGACGAGATGCTTGCCTCGTGAGCTCCCGCTCTGTTCCAGAATTACGTGCCTCGCCCCTCCGTTGCTGACCAACCGTTCGCCTCTCTCTCCCAAACGCAGACCTTTCCTCGACCTGCTCTTTGTCCTCCTCTTCCTCCCTTCCCTTCTCACCCTCGTCACCGTCTTTGTTCAACGCATCCGTCTCGCTCGCGCGGCTCAAGCCGAACGCGCGCCCAAGGATGCGGTCGCGCGACTCCCCGTCTTCCGCTGGGGTGATCATGTCGTCTCGCCGCCGCCTCCCTCCTCCGGTGGTGGTGCCACCTCGGCCGTGGGTACCTCGAGCTCGAGCGCGGGACCTGTCGCCGCACCAGAGAAGCCTACTGGACGTCCAGCACCGTTGGATGAAGAACGCGAGATCGGCGTCGAGGCGGGACGAGCCCCGATGTCGCCACCGCGACGGGTCTCGATCTCGAACGAGGACGTCAGCGAACCGGACGAAGCGACCACCCTCTTGCCGCACTCTTCCTCATCTGCGCCTCTTGCCCGTTCGTCCTCCTCTGCCTCCTCGTCCGCTTCGGCCCCCTCGCTCGCCCAACGCGCGTTCGCCCGTCTCCCCTTCGTCGTTCAGCGGTTCTTGCCGTCTTTCATCCGCCCGCCCGTTCCGGCAACGCCAGCTTCCGCCCGTTCTTCGCGCCTCAACAACGCAGTCCCGACGCGTCGGTTCCCTTCGATCGTCGAGTGCCCGTTCTGCCTGTGCGATTTCGAGAACGGCGATACCGTCATGGAACTGCCGTGCGGGCATTTGTTCCACGATGAGGAAGTCCGCGGCTGGCTCGAGGGACAGAAGGGCGTGTGTCCCGTATGCAGGACGAGCGTCCTGAACCCGGCGCCGGTCTCTTCTACGCCTCCGGCCACCGTTCCTGCGGCGGCTAGCGTGACGCTGGACGATCCGACAGGAGGAGGAGGAGGATCGCCCCGCGCGTCGTCCACGAGGACGGATACGACTCTTCGGCCCACCCCGACTACCTCTACGGACTCCTCGTCGCGCGCGCCGATCACCGCGGTGACTCCCATCGCGTCGACGAGTTCTGTCCGCATTGACGAAGGCGGCGGGCGTCCTCGCTCGCTGTGAGGCCACTCGGGTGCCTGTACTTTCTCCTCCCGCCTTGGTGCCTCCCCGCTTGATTACGACACTTTCTTGGACCCTGAACCACCCACTGTATCCGAATCTCCCTCCACTACCTGTCGGACGCTTCTGCCTCGCCCCGCCACTTGCGGCCATGGCCGCTGACGATGCACGCTCCGGCGCTCTTACGAGTCCTCCTCGATCGCCTCTTCACTCTTGTGTCGACATATACCTTTAACGCCCACTCATTTTCTGTCGTTGTAGTATACCCCTCTTTCTCAACTCTCTTTCATCGGTCACCTTGGAAAACTTTGTGTTCGTTCCGCAGTCTCCGTTTCGTCGCTGCAGTGTGTGGTGCTCCTCGGGTTTGCTCATGTAGACAGGCGGCCGCTAACTTACTATACTCGTCGAGCTATAAGCAAGAGGCACGCATCGCTTCCCACCGACTGCGCACCAGCCGCCAGTCCTCCTGGACCAGAGGTGCTCGTCATCCGCGAGCGATACGCTGATAGACAAAGCGACCGCCTCGATGCAGCGTCACACAGAACGGCGAGTCGGCGAGTCCCCAGCAGCCACGGTCCCAGGACTGACAGCCTGAATGACTCCGCCTACAGCGTCCAGCGTTTCGAGTCGCTGTTGCGTCCGTTTCCAGCGACTCCGTCCGGCGACGAACAACGATCGTCGACGAGCGCGCTGCACGAGGTGGGACATGTCCCACCTGGAGGCTATGGTGCACGGGGACCTAGGAGCGCAGAGTCCTGGAGGAGGGAAGAGCTGCGCAAGTTGTGCGGCGAAGGTACGTCGAGTTGCTCTCTATCCAGGGCTCTCGTCTTAATGGGTCTCTAGAGCTCACGAGGAGGCACGTGACCCGAACAGGCATTCCGGACGACCCGAAGCATCTCCGAGCTGCCGCGTACCGCTTCCTGCTGAACCTCGACGAGCCAGACGCCCTCGTTGAGCAGTATCGAGCCTTTCTCGACCACGTCAATTCGCAGCTCTCCGCCCTTCCACCTCCGCCGGCCGGTCCGACGGAACCACTCCGGAACCAAGACAGATTGCTGAGAGAGATACAGCGAGACGTCGAGCGGACTTTTGGCGCCTTGGCGTGGTTCGGAGCCGAGGAGGAAACGGCGCAGGACGCCCTGTGGGAGCGGCTGGACTTGCTTTTGCCGGCGGTGCAGCGCGAAGGCGAGACGGAACAAGCCCCTCAAGATGCTGCGCCCGCCGGATCGTCGACTCCGACGCACTCCACGTCGCGGAATGGGAGAGTCCGCAGTCGCCGTCAACTCGTCCTTCGACCTCTCTACCTCTACGCATATCTCAATCCGGGCGTGTCATTCGTACAAGGCATGAGCTACATCGCCGCCGTCTTCTTCTACGTGTTCGCGCAATCCTCACCAGACAAAACCGCTCCCGCCGAATCGTCGGCCACATCCACGCCGTTCGAGGAGGCCGAGGCTTCAACCTTTTTCGCCCTGAGCGCACTCTTGTCGCAGTTGCGAGATCTCTTTGTACCCGCTCTCGATGGGCTCGGCGCCGGCGATGACGACGACCGCGTGGCGACTTCGACCAACTTGACCGGACTCGGGTCCGCCCTCGGTCGATTCCGGGCGCTGCTTCTCGTCATCGACTCGACAGCGGCAGATGCACTGGACCGGAAAGGCGTCGATCTCAACGGGCTGGTAGTTCGATGGTTGACGACGCTGTTCGCGAACGAGGTATGTGTACTGCATTCGATCTCGCTGTTGAGGCGCTGACTTTGGCCCCTGCAGTTCCCTTTGCCCGATGTGATGCGTGTCTGGGAGTGAGTTGTCTCGCACAGTGAGCTACCTATACCTCCACGGTCGCTCACGACTTGTTCCATCTGCAGCCGGATCTTGTCGTTTTACCCTCTCGCCGGCGAACAACAGACAGCGGAGGCGTTGTCGCCGGTGCTCGGTCACTTGATCGATCTTGCGCTGGCAGTCATCGAGATCGAGCGTTCTACAATCATCTCGCCCTTTGCGGTGCGTGAAAGTCCTGATCCGCGGGAGCTTTTATGATAGCTGAGTCTCCACCTCCTCACAGAAAGCGCCCAAGATCCTGAGCACCCTTCAGGATCTGCGGATAGAAGGCGACGACATCGACAAGCTCCTCGGCTCGGCGTGGGATATCCGGGAACGACGCCTCGGACGGAGCAAGCGGCAGAGTGTCGCCTCGACGCCGACGAAGAGTGCCGCCGGACTCGGGCGCATGTTTGGGTGGTCCCCCTCGTCATCCGCAAGGGCACTACCATCGTCTGCCTCCGACTTTGAGATCGATGACCGGTCTTCTGTCGCCGGAAGCGACGCCTCGAAACCGTCGGGATATCGCTTCGGCTCCCTCGCCTTCTCATCCCCTCGTTCCTCGCAAGCCGAACTCGCCGACAACGTCACCGTCATTGACGGCAAAGTCTTGCCGCCACCGCCCGCTCGCGTCGATCAACACGTGACTATAGCTTCTCTCATCGAAGAGGAGTTGCGCGAGACTGAGCAGCAGGCGACGGCCGAACCCGATTACGGGATCGAAGACGACGAAGACGGTGCAAACGAGGGACCTGCTCTGCATCGTCGGATGGCCTCGGGCTGGGGTGGACTCAAAGCCTCCCTCTCTCGACTGGCGGCGTCTGACACTGCCGCCGAATTGTCCAAGCGTGCGACGAACCTCCAGATTGCGGCAGTCCAATCTGCCTCTAGCGCATCGACTCGACTGCAGACCTCCGACGCCGCCGCCGCCCTCTCGAGAGCACAGACGAACGCGGCCATCAAGGCCCAGCTGCTGCGAGACCAGTTGGCCGAACAGGCACCGGAACGCCTCGCGCGGTTGAAGGAAGCCGCAGCGGGAGCGACCGGTCGACTGGTCGCTTCGACCGACTCGGACCGGAGCGGGTTGCAACAACCGGGAAGTCCGCGCGAGGCGCCGTTCGTACCGCCTACGATGGCGGGCGATCGAGACGTTACGCCGCTGGGCTCGCCGCGCAGCGAGTCGGCAGATATGGCTCGGGCGGCCAGCGGAGGAGGTCCGAAACCGCTCCTTCTGTCCGGCTCTGCTCGACGGGCGCAGAACGGTTCCGAGGATTTCGGGTCTCAGGATCGAGGAGGTCCGCCATCGTTCACTCGATCGTCCAGCTCCTCCCCAACCTTGACCAGGGGCGACAAGCTCCTCTCGCCTGATTTCGCCGTGCCTCCTCTCTCGCGATCTCCGTCAAGAGGTGGCAGCGCGGCGCACGCTCGCAGCGCTTCGAATTGGGACAACACGCCGACTCGCACCACCGCATCTACTTTCCCCCACCCGCGTTCGTCGTTTGCGGGACCGAGCACGGCAATGTCCGCTTTGGAGGACCAGGACAGTCCGATCGTCTCGCGCCGGTTGCAAGACCACGCAAACACGCTTCGTCGCGGTGGTGGTGGTGGTGGGCCGACCTCCCGCTTGCGCGAAGACGAGTCTCCGAGTCCTGCTCTTGTGCGAACGACCGGCGGCCGCAAGGGTTATCAGCTCTCGGATGGGCCGGTGATCGCCAACGGCGGCGGCCTCGAAGAGCTAGCTGCACTCGAGCTCGGGTTCGACCCTTCGACGTTCAGCCAGTCGTTTGATGCGCCAGCACCTGCCGCTGCAGCGGTATCTCGTCCGTTCCTGGACGATGGCCTCGAGGCAGAGGCTCCCTTTGTGCCACCGAGCGGTGCGAGCGAAGTAGCCAAGCCGACGACGATTCGCCCAACACCAGCTCGGGGCTCGTCCCTGTCGGGGTCGACCGGCGCTCCGCCGTCGTCCAATGCCAACGGGGAGGCCGCGTCTGCGATCCCGCCTCGGTTATCGTCGCTCGGAACTGCGCCATCGGGATCAGTCGAAGAGTCGGCGGAGCGACCTCCTCCAGACGAAGATAGCTCCCTTGCCGCGAACCCGTCCTTGTCACGCTCCAAGGTGGTCCGCCGACCGGTCAGCAGTCGGAAGCCTTCCAGTCGAGCCTCGACCTCGCTATCGACTACGTCTGGAGCCAGTCTCGACTTGACTGGGGGCGCCGGTGAGGGGCGACGCGTCGCGAGCGAGTTCCTGACGCGGAGCACGTCGGGTTCCTCTTCGTCCAATGATACGCACCACCGGCGGCGAGCGAGTGAGATGTTGGACACGGTGGCTGGTCGAGAAAGTCGGGGAGATGATGATGACGAGGAGGATCTCCTCGATGCGTATGCAGGAGACGATAACGCCGAAACGCCCTCGGTTCGATCATGAGCCCCATTACGACGCAATGCAGATAGACATTCCTCACGAGCTTGTCGTCATCTGGGACCGGCTCTCTGGAGAATGAGAGATGAGAGAGAGAAATGCTTGAATGCAGGAACGACAAGACTACCAGGTCTTGCGCGTGAGAGACGGGGGGTGCGGAAACATCTAGTGACGGAACAACTCGGCAATCAAAAACACCGCAGACCGGGAACTTCAATAAAACCATGACGGAGGAGAAACCAGAAGGAAGAGACAGAGAGAGAGAAACGGGGTGGAGGGGCGGCGCCTCTCTAAAGGTTGATGCCCTTCCCGATCGAAAAGACCTTGAACCCGATCGCGCGCAGCTTGTCGGCGTCGAGGATGCCGCGGCCGTCAAACACCATGGCGGGCTTGGCCATCGTCTCGTAGATCGCCTCCCAGTCGAGCGACTTGAACTCGTCCCACTCCGTCAGGACGCAGATCCCCTCGGCGCCCGTGCAGGCTTCCATCGCCGACGTGCAGACCTTGACTTGCTCCTTGACTGCAGGCGCGGCACGCGCGCGCGGGGTGGAGAACACGAGTCGTCAGTGGTCAAACCCGGGCATTTGGTTCCAGCGGGTACAGCCCTCTCCGCCAGCGAGGACGACTTCGCGCCCGCAAAAGGAAACACCGCCGGACTGGCCACTCACCAGCAGCAGAGTCGTCGGCCACGCCGGGCTCGGTCAAGTCGAGGAAGATCTGCTTCTCGGGCACTTTCGGGTCGTAGATCGAGATCCTCGCATTCTCCTGCCGGAAGAACCTGCACACGGTCGCCGACGGCGTCTCGCGCGTGTCGCCCGTGTCCTTCTTGAACGCGAACCCGAGCACGGCGAGTTTCTTGTGTGTGATCGTGTTGAACATGGACGAGACGACGTTCTTGGCGAACCGGCTCTTCTGGTACTCGTTCATCGTGATGACCTGCTTCCAGTACTCGGCGACTTCGGGCAAGTTGAGACTCTCGGAGAGGTAGACGAGGTTGAGGATGTCCTTCTGGAAGCACGAGCCGCCGAACCCGACCGAGCTCTTGAGGAACTTGGGACCGATCCGCGAGTCGATCCCGCACGCGTACGCGACCTCGTCAATGTCGGCACCGGTCACTTCGCAGATGGCAGAGAGGGCGTTGATCGACGAGATGCGCTGGGCGAGGAGGGCGTTGGCGGCCTGCGAATGGGGGAATACTTGTCAGCGCGCGCACACACGAGGAGGAGAGAGAGAAGGGGTCCGCTTACCAGCTTGGTGAGTTCTGAAGACCAGAGACCGGTGGTGATGCACCGTTCGCGCGGGACCCAGTTGGCATACACGTCGACCAAGCTGAGCTGGGCGGCGCGTCCCTCGGGCGTGCCGAGCGAACCGATCAAGACACGGTCCGGGTTCGCGAGGTCGTTGATCGCCGTACCCTCGGCGAGGAATTCGGGGTTCGAGAGGATGTCGAACCGGAGGCCGGGGCGCGAGTTGGCTTCGAGGATGGTGCGCATCGACTGCGCGGTCCGGCACGGGACGGTCGACTTTTCGACGACAATCTTGGACGAGGTGGCGACCGAGGCGATGCGGCGCGT
>JAMALC010000072.1:0-81280 GCA_023628275.1 Rhodotorula sp. M30-05A-2 | reverse complement strand
AGCACCTTGTACTTGTACGGCAGGCCGAGCTTGTGAGCGAGCACGACGGCGTTGATGGCGTAGACCGTGTAGAGAGACGGGGCACCGGCGAGGGCGACGAGCACTTTCCAAGTCGCGAGAACGTCGCGACCGGCGATCTTGACCGTCGAAGCGGCGAGGGCCTCTGCAAAAGTGGGCAGACACTCGTCCATGTCAGCCCATCTGGATCCGGAGCCCTCGGCAGGAGAGAAGATTCGCACGACGGCTCACCCTTGGCTTTCTTGCGCGAGATGAGCTTGGCGGCGATAAAGATCGGGGCGTTGAGGATGACTCCGGGCAGCGCCAGGGCGCCCCAAGCCGAGAGGAGTCCGAACCGGTAGCACAGGATGAAAAAGGCCCTCCACCGCGGCCGACCGGCGTTCTCGACTTGATGGTCCTTCAGACCGAGGTACCGCAGCAGCTTGTTGTACTCGCGGACGCCGCGCTCGAGTTCCTTGATCCGCGGGTCCTCCTTGTATACTTCGTAACCGACGATAAAGCGCTTGTTGAGTTCGACGACTTGACCGAGGGTCAGGTTCGAGCCGGGCGGGCGGTACAGACGGCGGGCAGCTTGGATGAGCTGTGCAGACGGCCGCCGAAAGGCTCAGCAAACAGCGCACGCGCGAGGGCATACATTGCCCGCAATAGCCACAAAGTTCAACGGGACGCACCATGAGCGTGTCGTAATCCGGTGCCCGGACCGTGACACTCTTCAAGCCGTCGACGATCAAGTCCATGAACCCTCCGATCGCCTTCTTCTTGCTCTCGCCGCCCTTTTCAAACTCGGCGACAAACTCGGTCGGGATCTCGATCGGCGAGCCAAACTCGACGACGGCGCGCGAGCGGAACTTGTGCGGGTGGAAGTACGACATGCCGACGGGGACGATCTGCAGTTTCAAGTCGGGGTGGGCCGAGATGGCGCCGAGGGCCATGATCGAGACGCCGGCTTTGAGCGGCAACAGGTCGGTGCGGTCGTGCGAGCCGCCTTCGGGGAAGATACCGATCGAGCCTCCCTCGGTCAGGCGTTGGTAGACGGCCGAGTACATGTTGGATTGGTCGACGTGCGGCAGGACCTGTTGTGCATACACTCTTCTCAAGTTAGCAGCAGAACAATCTGATTCCGAGAAAGTCCTTCTGCGACAGTCGGGAGCACCAGCGCACCTTGAACGATACGCCCTCGGTCTTGGTCTTGAGGTCCTCGACCGCCTTTCGCGGAAACTCCTTCTTCAATCGCAACTCGGTGTCACTCACGACCTCGACGACCTCGGCGGTACTGCTGCCGAGGTTGCGCGGGAGCAACACCTGACTGCGAGGCTTTTCGAAATCTTTCGTGAACTGGGTGTCGGTTCCGAGGATGGTGAGGGGGTCTTGTTCCGAGAGTCGGATCGTGCCCTTGCCGACAAAGGCGTAGTCTTGAGCGCGGGCGACCGGAACTAGGCACGGGTAACCCGGCAGGTCAGCGTGCGCCCCGGAAGAAAGACGAAGCGGTCCTCGAGGGAACTTACTACTCTGCGCGAGCCGAGCTGCGAGGCCGACGAAAGCGCGGTCCATACTCTTGGCTGCCGTCAAGAAGCTAATGCGGCGTCCACTTTCCCGTCTGACTTCAGACATGAGTAGGAGAGGGTCGAGGAACTGTTGGGTCACGCCTGGGGTCAGCCATCTCAACGCGGACTAGCAGCGACACGGCGAGACAAAGGTCAAGAACCGTGGTCGCCTCTGGTCTGCTGGACTAACCTGATTGTGGTGGGGACCGACGACAAAGATGACGGCGCCCTCGTTCTGCCTGGGAATCTTCCAGGCTCCGCGCGACCTGATTTCCCTGAAAAAGATGTCGATGACGACGCGCCACATGGAGGCGACGACATCGTAGACCCAGTTGCTACCGAGGATGCCTCGTGCGTGGAGGAACATGGCGCTGTAGCGGATGACGAACCTCGCTGCGGAGCGGAGTGGGGTCGGGATGAGGAAGCGGAGTCGGCGGATAAAAGGGGGCACGAGGAGGAGGAAGCCTTTCAGGAGGGCGTGCAGGTCCTTGTACGTCTGGACGAGGGTCGGCTTCGGCACGGGTGCGGGAGAAGGAGGAACTTGACGAGGAGACCACGACGACGACGACGACGACGAGGGTGCGCGGTTGTAAGACGGTCTGCGCCTCGGTGCGGGTGCGGGTGCGGGGCTGATGGTGCGTGTCTCTGGTGGATCGAGGGTAAAGTGCGCCTGCTTGGGCGTCCTGGCCTTGGCACTGGTCGGCTGAGACGAAGACGAAGACTCGACGGAGTTGCAAGAGGCGGCTTCGGGTGCGGGTGCGGGTGCGGGTGCGGTCGGTGCTGAATCAAAGGTCAATCCGAGACTGGATCCCGGTGCTTGGACCGACTCGGAGGCGGTCGCCGTGTCGAGTCGAGAGTCGACCTTGTCGTCTGCCCGCTGCGTCGGTCGCTCCTCTTGATCCCGCTCCTCGTTCGAGTTGACGTGTTCCGGGCGAGGCGCTACAGTGTCGGGACTGGTCATCTATCCACAGGCCACCGCGCTCCTGCAAGTTCCTCTGGTCTGCTACTCAAGGACAAGAGGCGGCGGGAGGCCACGAGTCGCCGGCCCGACTTTTCGCCACCTCTTCACGTGCTCCCTCGCTCCTTCCCGTTCATTTCTCTCTCCGTCCTTCGAAAGACCACCGCAAACAAGGAGGATCGCGCATGGTAATGTATCGCAGAAAAGAAGGTGTTGGATACAGCGAATGGGCTCGGACGAGAGGGGGCAATTCCGAGGCAGTCGCAGAAATCGAGAGCTGCGGTCAAAATGTGTGGCCCGGACGGCCTAGTTTTCGGCTCTGTACACCCCGCAAAGAGTCGGATACCTGTACCCAGCGATGGCGGTGCCGCGCTGTCGACCGTTCCCTGCCCGCAAGGCACAGTAAATGCACGGCAGACTTCGTCCGTAGGATTTGGCGGTCGCGCAAAGAAAAAGGGCCACCTGTGGTTGGCAAGAGGTTGGCCTGGGCCTGGGAAGCTATTGTGCCTCTACCCTGAAGCAGATTCACGAAGGCGAGGGTGGTAGGACGAGACAGCGCGGGGAAGAGGATGAATGAAACAGCCTCGAGCGGTTTCGAGCGACATGCGAGGTTCGACGCGCCTCTACGGCGGCGGCGGCAAGCCCCGAGCTCTTTCGAATGCGGTCCCGTCGAAGCTACGGCAACGCGCGCCCGAGCGCTGTGGATCGGTGGCATGACTTGGGCTCGCTGCACGAGGTTGAATCACAACATGCAAGGACGGGGCACTTGCACGCGACGACGACGAGGACTCTGCGCCGACCGTCACGTTGTGCATGCAAGACTGGTCTGTCGCGTACACGTGCGCAGCAGTTCTGTAGCGCCTGCGAGTTGGGCGACTGTCGAGCGAGATCTCGATGAGGAGCAGTGAGAGAGCGAGGACGAGAGCGTCGGTAGCCGGACAGAAAGAGCCGCAGAAGCATTGGTTCTGGTTCGAATCCAGCCTATTCAGACCTGTATGCGTGCGAGGTGAGACGTTGAGGTCAAGGGGCGAACCTCGAAGAGCAGCAGCTTCCTCCTCGACCACTCTCGCCTCGGCGGGTCTGACAGGAGCAGACATGTTTTCCGGTGCGAGCACGCCGCAGCGCACGACTCGGCGGTCCGCGCGGTCCTCCCGGGCGCCGTCCGCGTTCGGGCTGGGCAGCACCCCTGCCCCGTCCGGCTCGCCCGCTCCCTCGACGCTCCACGGACGCACGCTCGGATCGAACCTCGCCCCGGCGAGTCACTCGAGAGCCCTCTCGGCCTCACCGGTCCCGCCCAGTCGCGCTAGGTCGGCGGCAGCGAGGAGCGCAGTCGCCGTCTCTGAAGTGGGTTCAGCGATGATGGACGTTGACGGCGGCGGAGGGCAACACAGGGAACAGAGGGACGACAAGGTCCTCGTCAAGGACGAACACTACTCGATCACAGAGAGGAAGAACCTCCCGCTGGACGTCCGCAGGGTCGTCGATGCGTCCGGTCAGTTCCCTTTCGAGATCTGTCAACATTTCGAGTTCTTGCTCACGTCGAACTGTTTACAGACCCCTACACGCGACCAGTCAAAGGTACGCTTGATCCCATCACGGGCTTTGGACTCCTTGTCAGCAGCGAGTGGTGCTACGTTTGGAACGCCGCCAGCGTGAGTCTGTCCCCTCGTCTCTCAAGAGCGGTCTCTTACGCTAACTCCCGCGGTCGCAGCGCACACCATCTGCGACCACGTACACCTTCCCTCTTCCGCCGCAAGCGGCCCTGCCGCCCAACGTCCAAGTCTTTTCGCCGCTCCCGTTCGCCTCGCTCGTCCCTTCGCCTTCCCAAACGCGCCAACAGCAAGGCCAGCGCGAACCGGGCCTCCTCGTCGTCTCCAACACGGGCGAAATCACCTTCTGGGACCAAATCAGCCTCTCCCTCTCGGGCGTCGACCGCTTCAAGTCGGCCTCGGCGCCGTTGAACCCGGGCGAACTCGTCCGCGACTTGGTCCTCCTCGCGCCGACCACGTACCTCTTGTCGACTTCGCAAGCGCGCATCATCGCGATCAACATTGTCCCGATGGCGGGTCGCGCAGACCTCTCGGTCCGCGTGCTCGAGCGCGCCCTCGGGTGGGCCGGCTCGGTCTGGTCTGCCGTCTTTGGCGCCAAGGCGGTCGACCCGCGCGCGGGCATCCTCGCCCTCGCGGCCTCGCAACCGAAGGTGGAAGGAACCCAGGGCGAAGGAGAACGGACCGTCTATGCCGTCATGGAGAAGGACTTGCAGGTGTGGAAGGTCCCCGTGCGCGGAACGGGAGGCGAACGCCTCGTCGTCGAACTCGACTTGTTCGCCGGCGTGCTCGAAGCCTTGGCGGGAGAAAAAGTCGGGAACGAGCAGTGGGCGCTGAATCAAGGGCAGGTCCAAGTCGTCGATGCTGCCGTCACCTCGTGCGTCTTCTTTTCTTCCTTTGCACCAGCCTTTTTCCAGCCATGGTGACGCGCGAAATCACCCCGAGGACTGGATCTGACTGATCTGTGTATGTAGGGAGGACCGTCTCGCCGTCTTGCTTTCACACGTACACGGTTCGACAGCCGCCGAGTCTCGCTCGTACGCCGTCGTCCAATTCGAGATCGGCTCGAGCCCCGACAGCCTCCGAGTCGCCGGCTTGTCCCACCTGTCGTATCAAAGCGTGAGCTTCAGGCGTGGGGTTGTTCCTGGATTTTGACTGCCCTCTGCTGACGGTCCGGGACATGTTTTTGCTACCGCGCAGAGACCCGATCCGCGGCCGTTGTCGACGCCAAAGTTCTCAATCGGGACCGGGGAAATTGCCTTTGTCGTCTTTGCCGACGCGGTTGTGCTCATGAGCCTCTCGAACGGTAAGATCAGCTTGGGTCCCTCAAGCAACCCAGAACGTGTCGCTGACGCTAACTTTGGGGCGGTGTGCTTTAGACTCTTCATTCGAAGAGGCTTTCCCGCTGCGCAGCAATTCGAACCGCTTCATCGGCGCCTCGATGCCTTCCTACTTGCCGCCCGTGCCGAGCGCAGTCGAAAGCATTTCCCTCCTCACCTCGTCGGCGAGCTCTTTGACCGTCACCGTCTCTCCCCCTCAAGGGAACCAGTTGATCGCGTCGGGTTCGGAGGGGTACAAGACTCGTCAGTTGCAGACCCGGCTCGAGCAGGCCATCTTTTTCGGTACCCAGGAGGTCGAGAACCCGTTCGCGTTCGATCTGCAGCCGGACTATGAAGGCGACTTGGCGACTGCCGCGTTGGCGGTCAGCGCGGGCATCTTGGCTTCTAGTGCGTTGAAACCCCTCATCTCTAGGTCGCGTGGGCGATCTGTCTCACGCTCATGGTCGCCCCGTCAGGTTCAAGCAACATGCCGGCGATTCTGGACTTGCGCGTCCAACTTGCGGACCGTGTCAAGCGGTCCAAAGCGCTCATCGAATTCATCAACGCAAACGGACTGCTGGGAAAAGTGAGTTGTGGTGCGCACCACACTCCTGGTCAACACGTACTGACTCGCCCAACCCCTCCGTTTCAGCTGCCTAAACAGACGCGGCAACAGCTCAGTTGGAACGCCGAGAAGCTCGAGGCGGCGGTTGCGCTTTGGCAGCAACAGAACGCACGGATCGCGTGAGTGTGGATTCTTCCTCGGCCAGATCAGGAAGACTTACACTGGTAGCGCTTACTCTGGACAGGAGTGGCACGAGTACCCTGGCGAACGCCGTGCTGCAGTACATGGACCAGATCGGCGAAGGCTTTGGCGAAGACCCGCTCCGACTCTTCTTCCGAACGAAGGTAACCTCTCGCGGCTGTCCTCGAGTGTCGCTTTCCGCGCCTGACCGACTCGTCATCTCGCTCCGCAACAGCTCGCGGCGATCGGCACTGTTCTCGAAACAGTCTCGGAGCAGACAAAGGCGCTCATTGAGGGTCACGGACAATTCTCGGCGGAAGAAAAAGCACTCTTGCTACTCGAGACCAATCAAGTTCTGCTTGTGAGTCCCCGCCCGTACATCCGTCTCGGATGTCGTTGCTGATCCGCGATCTCTCTTCTCAGGGCGCCTTCGATGCCGTCTCGCGGCATCGGTCCACCACCGCCAAGCACTACGGCCTCGACGGCAAAGCCGTCGCTCTGGAACCGTGGTCTTCCCGCGCCCCTCTCCTCGACGCCCTGCAGTGGCAACTGCACTCGACAGACGTCGTCCTGCGCGAGCGCACGCGCGACCTCGGCGTCGGATCTCGAGCTGCTCAGCAGTTTGGCGCCTCCGCTTCGCAAGACGTGAAGGGCGAACTGCAGCGGCAGCTCGCTCTGCTTGCGGACGTCGTCTTTACGGCTTGCGAGGAGCGCATCGCCTACCTTGAAGTGTAAGTTATTCGGAGCGCCGGGCAACGTCTTGCGTCTTACTGATGTGCCTATTCTCTGACAGCGCACTCGAGGACGCCAACGCTCCGGACGTTCGCGCTCTCCGAGAGCACTACTTGGCAATTCGGCCACGAGTGATCGAGGTTCTCGGTGAGTGATGTGGCGATCCCCACATCGTCGACCAGGTCGCTGACCTCATTCGAACCAACATAGTCTCGAACGACCAAATTGCGGCTGCGTTCCAAGTGGCAGAGCAGCATCGGGATTTCGACTCGCTCGTTCGCTTGGCAAACGACCCGGACTACGGCTCGAAGGCGCGTGTCAACGGCTACCTCGACACGCACGGCCGCGACTTTTCTTTCCCACTGTACACATTCTACCTGGCCGAAGGTACGCGGGAACAAGCCTCTACCGTTTGAGACGGAGGTGAACTTGCTCACACCTTTTCCGCTCAGGCAACTTGCGAACGCTCCTCGAGCCGGAGGAAGCTCATCGAGATCTGCTGACCGAATTCCTGGACACGACGGACAACGACCGTAAGCCTCGATACGCCAATCTTGTGTCTGTGCATGTTACTAAGGTACTTCAAATTTTGACAGGGTTGGCCTGGATCAATGACATCGCCATCGACCGCTATGATCGTGCCAAGGCAGCACTCGACGTGGTGGCCGCGGCGGAAGAATCGGTGGCTCAGAAAAAGGTACCGCACGGGTCCTCAAATGGATGAGGGATCTGCATCTTCTGACACCGAATCGGATTTACCAGGTCATTCTCTCTCTGGAGAAGCTCACGCAACTCGCGCAAGTTGACCGGACAATCATCGAGACGGAGACCGTGCAGCGTGCCCTCGAAGGTATGCAGAGGTGACACGAATTGCCGTTTGAGCTCGCCACTGACGCGCCTCATCGTCGCCTACAGCCGTTGACGACAGCCTCGACATTGTGCGAACGCAAGAAGCACTATCAGCTCTCTTCGCCTCTCGCCTGTCTGGGTCGGAAGCGCGATTGCCGCCGAGTGAGCAGGGCGCGGCGATCTCGTCACGGATAGCGCCGGCTCTGCATGACCGGCCCGCGTTCTCGAACGAGCTCGCGGGATTCTGCGGGCGCCTGTTCGAAGGGCGGATTCTGTCGACCGAAGACCTCGTCGATGTCCTGACGCTCAAAGAAAACGTCAACGAGCAAGCGGGCGACTTTGGCTCGGCTCTCGACATTCTCGTGCGAGCCAAGGACGTGCCTGAAGCGAGGCGGCGGACCGCGCTCGCCAGCATCTGGCGCCGAGTGTACATCCAAGACGAGTCAGTTCAATTCTTACAGCTTTCCATGTCTACTTTGAGCTGACAAGCGCACACTGCAGTTGGGCATCCCTGAAGAGCTCCGCGGGTCTCACGGACGAGGAGATGGCCGGCGCGCTTCGCAACACGGCCTTCTTCGCCACCTTGAAAGCCGCAGCCACCTCTGGTAAGTGCTCTCACCTTGATCCGATGCAAGCTCCGGAAGGCGCGTTCTTGACCATGAGGTACCACAGATGTGCCGAAATCTATGTACCTCGAGCCGGCGCAAAGCTTCTCGACAGCCAACGCAACGGAAATCTCGGCCCGCTCGCCGAATCTCTCTCCGGAAGAGGTTCAGCTCGTCTTGCAGGATTACGAGCAGGAGAATACCCTACTGCACGAGGCGCTCCAGCACGGACTCGAGTCGTACTGCCAGGAATGCCTGCGGTTGCAGCAGGAGGAGAACTCCGGTAACGGCGAGGAAGTCGGCGGTGAGGCCATCATGGTGGAGTAGCCTCTCCCCGAGTGAAACGTGCCTAGTTGAGCATGAAAATCATCATTTGCAGACGTTGGCAGAAGTGCGCGAGAAATGTACAGCAAACAAAGCGCATGCAGGCGTTCCTGTCAGACTAGTCAATCTCGATCGACTCGACAGGCTTTTTCCCGCTGAGAGTGTTCCCGGACCCGCTGAACGGCACAGCTGGCTGACTGGTCGTCGGCGCGGGTGCTGGCGTGGTGCTCCAAGGGGTCCCGTTCGCGCCCGCCGGCGCACTCGCGGCGCTCCTTGCCGTCCGACCACTCAGCGTCGTTCCCGATCCAGTCACACCCGCGAAAGGCGCCGCCGCCGCCCTCTGGTCTGCTTCGTCCTTCTCCCTCTGCTCAATCTCGGCTTGCGAGCCCGGCGGGGGCCGCACATTCGACAGATCGAAACCGAAGAAGAGGGCGCCGAACGGCAGATTGAGCGCGGCGGGGACTTGACGCGTGCCGATCTGCGTGTCGGCGGTGATGATGCGTGGTTGACTGCGTAAAGAGTACAGCGAAGGAGTGAGCACAAGAACTCTCGCAAGTCAAGTCGAGAAGCCGAGATCGCGAGGCTGAACGGAGAACTGACTCGGTACGGAAGATGCGCGAATTCTCGTCGACGCCCTCGATTCCCTTGGCCTTGATCCCCTTGCCCTTGATGCGCTTACCGCCCAAGCTGTTGCCGGTCCCCTTGAAAGCCTCCCACGAAGCAGCAGCCGCCGCCGCCGCCGCTGCCGAGCCATCATCCTTCTCCTTCCCTTTGCCCTTGGCGCTCGCTCCGCTCGGCGTCGCCGTCCCACTGCCGCGAGCATCGACATCCTGCATCCCTTTCGTGTCGAGATTGAACTTTTCGCGCATGCTCGGGAGCGACTCGGACGGACGCTTGTATTCGGGCTCAACGTAGCCGACGGGCGGAGCAAAGTCGACTTCGAGGTCGGTGTCGAGGACGGAAATGGCCGGGCCGGGAGGCGTGATCTCCATGATGAGGAGGCGGAACGTCAGAGTGTGGTAGCCGATTTCGATGATGTCGCCGGCCGTCAAGCAGGAGTAGTTCCGCATCACTCCTTCGAGCCTGAGAGCACCGCAAGTCAATAAACCCTATCCGGACTCTGTGGGTTGTGTTTTTTCGTGGACGGAAAGGATGACGCACAAGGCTTTCGGGTCGCTGACTTCGAGGAAGTCGACACTTTGCGGCTGGATCTTGATCATCTTGCCCTTGGGGTAACGGCCACCGACGATGCGGATCGGATCTCCCTCGTTCAGGCGCAGTTGATCCATCATCTGTTCGGGTCGACAAGGTCAGCTAGGTGCGGAACGTGAGCTCGACTGTAGGGATTCGGACTCGCCCATTGAGGCAGGTTGACACAGCCCTCGTCGGCGATGAACTCGAGAACACCCGCATGCGTGTTCAGTTCGGGGTTGAGCGGGTTGGTCAGCTCGAAGTCGAGCGGAAGATCGATGTCCAACTGAGCTGTGGTCGTTTCAAAAAGTCGATCAGGTGTTTGTGCTTCCGAAGGGGAAAGGGGAGGCATGACGCACTAATCTCTTCGAGCGCGGACGGCGGCATGACGACTGGCAGGCGCAGTACAGACGTCGTCAGCCTTATGGTCTCAATAAGCTCAGCGGGACAAATCGCCACCACGCACTCTTTCCGCCGAACATGAGGTTGGAGCGTCCGCCGCCATAACTCCTGCCCTGCTGCACTTCGAGGATCGCGGTCGAGTAGGCGCGATACTGCCTCCTGAATGCACTCGCGGGCGGCTTGGCGAACGCGTGGCCTCCGAAACCCGGCTGGAACGCAGCAGGGTTCAGGAAGCGCGAGAGTCCGGGCATTCCCCTTCCGCCCGCAGCGGAAGCGTAACCGCCACCGAACCCTCCCGGAGCATAGTTGGGGCCGTTCTCGTCGTCGTCGGAGTCGTCGTCGGCGCCCAACGGAGCCGGCGGAGCCTGGTAGCGGCGGATCGGAGCTGGCTCGACTGGTCGGTTCGCTCCAGCACTCGTTCCAGCGCGAGCCTGCGCTTGGTCCCGCTGCTGAGCTTGTTCGCCTTCGTCTTCGATGTAGAGGTCCGAGTCGTACGCGTTCTCGTCGTAGTCAAAGTCCTGGAACTCTTCGTCGGATGACTGTGCGTCGCGGAGGTGGTGGGGAGGCAAACTCGCGTCAGCGCGCTCTAGCGGCTGCGCTGACACATGCGAGAGCTCCTTCAGACTCTATACTAGCTCACCATAGTGCACACGTATCCCCGAGAGCTGTTGCGGGTGAGAGAGAACGCCCGCAAGAGCTCCACGCAAGCGGTTCGTCGTCGTCATCGCTGCTCTTCCCCCAATTCTTCCCTATAGACATCGCAGAGATACGCCGAGTGGGCAGCACTATATATCGCGATGTACGAAAATGGTGTAAAGCTACCCGAGCCCACGGCAGACTCGCCTGAATCGAGGCTTTTTCACACATGAAAAATCGAATTCACCTTGTAAACAACCCCTATCACCGAGTCTAGTCGAGTCTCTACAGCTTGGCCTTGATGGCCTCGAGCACGAGCTCCGGGTGCTGCACAAACACCCGGAGGCACTCCGGGTCCTCCGCCGAACTCAGGTTGAGCTTCTCGTACGGAATCCCGTTCACGAGCTTCTTGGCCGGCACTTCGAGCCGCTTCCCGTTCGTCGTGTACGGGATCTTGGCGAGCTCGATCACCTTGGCCGGAACGTGACGGGTACTCAAATTGTTTCGGATCGCGACCTTGATCTGTTCGACGACGCTGGCGGCGAGAGGAGCCTTCATCGGCTTGACAAACAGGATGCTGCCAGGGTGTGGGCGCACAGCACAGTCAGCGTGCCGTTTACAATGACCGACCTGACTTTCAGCAGCGCAGGAAGCAAACGAAGGCACTCACAATCGCTCGTCGCCGTCATGGAGCTTCTGACCGACCGCCAGGCAATCCTCCACCTCCTCGATCTTCTCGACGACCGAGTAGCTATGGGCAGTCGTGTATGTGTCAGTGATCAAGAGCTGGACAATGGCAAGAAAGATTCGTGAGAGGAGCGTACATCTCGGCAGAGCCGAAGCGAACGCCGGCGGGGTTCAGGACTCCGTCGGACCGCCCAAAGACAGTCACGCCGTTCGTCAAGCTGTGCACCTCGACCCAGTCGCCGTGGGTCCATACTGCCGGCTTCTTCTGCGGGAACGCCTCGTAGTACGCCTCGTGGTAGCGCTGCTCGCCGCCCGGGCCCCAGAAACCGACAGGCATGTTCGGGAACGGCTTGGTGATGACCATCTCGCCTTGCTGGTCGTAGACCGGGTTGCCTGCGGGAGAAGGGAGAGCGGTTGCGCTTCGTCAGCGAGAGTTCGCCCCAGCGCAGCGAACGGCGGAGGAGCGAAAAACACACCGTCATCGTCCCAGGCTTGCAGGTCCATGCCGAGGGCGATGCAAGTCAGCTCGGCGTGGTAGATAGCCTTGCTCCGAACCGCGCCGATGAAGAGACCGCAGATCTGGCGAGCCGGAAGCAGAAGAGAGAGGATCAGCTGGAAGCTCTGCAGCGAGAAGGAATAACGTTTCCTTCCTGACTTACATCCGTTCCACCGGTACCGTTGTTGACCCACACGTCCTTGTGAATGTAGTCGCGCATCCCTGCAAAAGGTTGGAGAGATGAGCGTCAGGACGCCAGAAAATTGATGCGCCCGCGTTGCTCTCGGAATCGAAAGCGCATGGTAATTCCCGTCCAGACTCACAGTCGTACAGCTCCGGCTTCAGCACACTACCGGCCAGTTGGATCTGCCGAACGTGCCGGAGGTCAAACTCCTTGTTCGGGACGTAGCCGCCCGTCTCGAGGGTTTGCAGGTACCGCGGCGAGAGACCGAGGATGGTGATCTTGAAGCGCTCGGCGATGGCCCAGATCGTAGAAGGCGAGGGGGCAAAGGGCGAGCCATCGTAGGCAGCCATGCACGCGCCGCAGCCGAGGGTCGAGAGCATGTGGTTCCACATCATCCAGCCGAGAGTCGTAAACGTGAGCTGCGCGTCGTCCGGCCTCGTGTTGTTGTGCATCATCTGGACCGTCTTTTGACTGAGGACCATGCCTCCGACGCTGTGGACGATGGCTTTGGGCTTTCCGGTCGTGCCCGAAGAGTACAGAACTAAATCGAGGCAGATGGTCAGCTTTCACGCTCAAACCGTTCGACGGTCAAGATAGAGACTTACTCCATACGGGCGTCATGGCGTCCACACGCTCAAACTTGATCTCGGCCGGGGCGCCCGCGCCCTGCTTGACCATCTCGTTCCAGGTCCACCATTTCTGCGAATGCTGCGGGGCCGGGAACTTTTCCCGCGGCTCGCGGTCGCTGTAAAGCTGACCGACGACGATCACGTTCTTGACACTGGGGAGTTTGGCGAGGATGTCCTGCAGCTTGGGGAAGATGGGAACCGTCTTGCCGTTGTAGCGGTAGGTGTCGGCTGAGAGGATGACCTTTGGCTCGATCTGCTCGAGTCGTTCGAGCGTCGCGGTCACGCCGAATTCGGCGGGGCAGGAACTCCACACCGCACCGAGGGACAGTGCGGCGAGGCAGAGGATGACGGCCTCGGCGTTCGAAGGCGAGAAGGTGGCGACGCGATCGCCGGCCTTGATATCGTATTTGGTCCGCAAGGTGTGCGCGACGAGGCGGACTTGCTGGTACAGCTCCTCGAAGGTCAGGGACCGGGTCAGGCATGCGTCGAGGTCGGCTGCCGACTTGGAAGCCGGCTCGATGAAGGCCATCAGGGCGCGCTTGTTCGACCGCGCGTTCGGGTGGGCGAGAAGCATGTTCTGTGTGAGCCCTCCGTCAGTACGAGTTCTCGCGGCGCATTCCCTCTGCGCGTACTCACTTCGGCATAGTTGAGCTTGGCACGGATCAGCTGCCGGTTAACCGTCTCCATGGGCTGCGAGTCGTCGAACAGAATCTTCTCGTCGCTGCGGAGAGGAGGTTGCGGGCGAAGCGTCAGCACCCTTTCCTTCAATTGCCGAATGACGGGATCAAGATCTCTTCTGTATGGCTCACGTCCTGTCGCCGATGACGCCCGTATACTCCCATGCATCCGTCCAGAAGCGGTTCAGGTTCTCGAGCGAGTAGGCGTGCAGTTCGTCGTAGTCGCGCAGCGTGCGGCCGTGCTTCTTGTTGATATAGTGCCGGAACTTTGTGTCGGCGGCTTCTTCAATGTCCTGAGCCTTGGGCACCCAAAACAGTGTCCTCGTCGACGGCATATTTATCGAGAGGTGGGGAAGCCGATGCAAGCGCGAGGGCGTGGGCGAGTGAGGTGAGACTCTAGGGAGGCGGTAAAGGTATCACCGGTGCAGCTGGTGCGACAGATGAGTGCTGGCGAACGGTCTGCGAGCAACGAGGAGCGCGCGGAGAAAAAGCAGGAAGTATCGCTTCCGGCGGCGGGCGAAAGCCGCGGGGGGAACAATCAGAGATTCCCCCTCTCTTCTCCTGCCGGCTTCCCGTTACCCCCTTCTATCCCTCCAGACCAACTCGCTGCACGTTCGAACGACTTGTTCGGCAATACAGCAGCGCAGGTGCGCACGACCGCGCCGACCGCTACCCCCGTGATCCAGCTCCTTAGCCGCCCCAGTCGACCAACAGTTGGAGCTGTGCTGCGATGCTTGTCGGGAACCCTGTGTACGAGGTTTGGACACGTCAGTAATCGGTACATACGAAGAGATGTCGTATCTGGGACCGGTGCGCTGGAGCGCGAAGAAGCCGGAGCCAAAAACCCGGTTCAAGAAGAGCTCGGAGAATAGATCACGCACTAAATTCGCCGAGATATTCGGCAAATTCTGTCAAGATCGCCTTCGTACCCGCGCGTAGTGCTGTGCGATAGCAATAAGGATTGAAGCCAGGTTCTGCAATCAGATTTCAAGTTCGGCCAGTTGATCGCGAACCGCGACTCACCGTCCTCGACTTCGCCCACTTCCTTTTCCACCATCCTCCGCGCACGATCCTTTTCGTCTTGTCCGCCTGCGACAGCGTCTGCGGCGGCTTCGAGGTCTGCCGAGAGCGATTTGAGGGCGCTGAGGAATCGGACAAACGCTTCGAGCACTTTCGGGATGTCGCGCTGCGTAACGCCGTACGGATCCTCCGTCAAGGATGCGCAGATCAGGTTCGAGAGTGCTGTTACCGACGGTGCCGCTTGGTCAGCGGAGGTGTCCACGCGATTGTTGTCTCGTGCGCGATGTCAGGGCTGGGAGCAAAGAGGCTCACCCTGTACAGCGCACACGATCTCGTGCCGCCGCTTAATGCAGTTCTTGACGCGGTACTCGATAGCGATCTCAAAGATACCGGCGCGTAAGAGACCCGGGACGAATCGAGCAACTGAGTGTTCCGTGCCGACAACGTCCACGACGCTCGACGCCGGGGGCGCGGTCAGAGCTGCCTGTTCGACCGACTTGGCGGCATGAGCGACCGTGGTCGGCACGAGGCTGGACGTCTGCAGGATCGAGGGGACGCGAGAGACGGCCGAACCGGCTGCGCTCAACGCGGTTGAGATCGCTTGTTGTGCTTGTTGACCAGTGGTGCTTTCGACGGTCCGCCGAGCGACAGTCTGGACAGCAGTCGCGCTACCAGTGCCGGCCGCCAACGAGTTGCTGGCCGCCGCTGCGAGCTTGTCGAAGAGCGTCGCGCGGGTAGGTTGGAACACGTCGCCAGCCATAACGGCAGCGCGGTTCGTGGGTTGCTGTTGGGACGGGGCAGGCGCGGCGGCACCGTTCTGACTCGACTGCGTTGAGGATGACGAAGCGTCTGTTGAGAAGGAACGGCGTCAATCAGTGACCGTTGCATCTTGAAGGCGAGTAATCTCATGAAGGCTGACCTGGAAGTCTTCCTCGGCCCTTGACACGCTGCAACTCTGTGCCGAGAAGCAAAAGGCATTCACGAGAAATCTCCTCCCAGGCTCCGCCCGTCGCGCTTCCCGGTTTGACGTCTTTGTAGATGGCTTGTCGCCGCGAAGCGTCCCGCAAGGTGAGAGTGGAAAGCTCGATAAAGGCGAATTGCTGTGCAAGAAGTGTCAGCGGGACGGACTCTCACTTAAAAGTACCAGTGCCGTGTGCGTACCTGGTAGTACGGATCGGACGATCGAAGACCCGACAAGAGGACCTGATTCGGCTTTGAGCCGAACTGCGAGACGGTCATCGGCTGCAGGGTCATGAGATTAGCCTCGACGGCTTACGACACAAGTTGGCCGTGGTTTGGCACTCACCTGCGTCGCGTACACCTCGAAGAGGACGTGCGTCGACTCAAAGACGAGGAAGATGAACAAGGCGCTCGAAAACGCGCGAGCCGCCAAGGTGACCGAGTAGGAGCCGTTGTGCCGCATCATGGCGTACATGTTCGATCTGTGAGTTGATAGCGAAGGGACGGGCGAAATCACGCAGGGCTTGTCAGCAGCGCTCCGAGTGAAGTCTTCCTGACGAAGCATCGAGACGCACCGGCTCCAAACGGGCAGAACATGCGCGAGGAAGAATCGCAAGACGGGCCGCCGGAATAACGCATATCCCGACCAGAAGAGCATCCATGCTGAGCTGGCGGACCGGATGGCAGTGGCCACGCGAGTGCGGCCGCGAGCGGCCAATCGTGCCGGGATCGTGAGCTGTTCGCAGCAGAAGGTATTAGTCACCTTTGCGTGACCAGAACCAGCACCAATGATCAGAGAAAATGCTCACATCGCTGTCGTCATCGAATTCGACCTGCGAGCGGTCCTCCAAGACGTGCTTGACGGTAGCCCAGGCCGCCAACGAGAGGTGGAACAGCGACAGGACCAGTCTGCGCTCATTGAGCTGCCACGCATCGCGACTACACGCGCGGGTAGGTGAAAACGCCGTCAGCATCCGGGGCTTGTGACTCGTCCGCAAGAGTCGACGCACCCTTGGTGGAAGAAGAACCAGCCCAAGCGCGCGTCCCGCGATGCCGAGCTTGCGGCCCAGATGTAGGCGAAATGCAAGGTGACAGCGGAGAGCAGATACGCGACGAAGATGGGCAACGTGATGCTTCGTTTCTGGAGTTGCGACAGGCGGGCGAAGAGTGTCGGAAGAGGAGGTCGAACAGCTGTGCGCGGGCAAGAAGACGGATGAGAATGGTCACTCGATTTTCGGGACGGTGGCAGGACGTACTTGTGATAGTCTGCTTGCGCAAAACAAGGACTGGAATAGTCCCGAGGAAGGCTAAGGGCGCAAAGAGCACGATCGGCAGGATGTTGAACAGGGATGCTGGAACCGGGAAGGCTGGCGAGTCAGCTTCACCGAGACCACGGCTCTGGCAAGGCGCGTGAGCTTACCAGGCAGCCCTCGAGGATCAAAGATGGCAATCGCGAGGGCGCCAGCTGCTGCAATGGCCGACAAGCCAAAGAGGTTGCGCAGTCGACGCCGCAGAACGACCTGTGGCGAGCGAGAGCGAGCGTGTCAGGGGCGCATAGCGTAGCGAAACTACCCGACTATGGAGCCACATACCTTGCAAAGTCGCTCGTACTCTTGCGACGGCGCAGAGCTGCTCGAGATGAATGTCGAGTGAAGCAGGTCAAACGTCGACTGCGTAGGCGGCGCGCCCGTCTGCGCCGTATTCGCTGGCGCAAAGGCGCTCATACTGGGTATAGCTTGCAGCAGCCGCTCGCACCGACTGCGTCAGAGGCCGTAGCGTGGTGAAGGAGCAGTCGAAAGCGCAGCCAGCATCATCGAGAATACCTCTCGGAACATAGCCACGATGCGCTTCCTGTCGTTGGTACATACTCCTTTCGATTGAATAGCAATAGACCACCAAGCCTGAGCCCAGAGCGACATTCGTTGAAACGAGCTTGCAGGATTATTAACTATCGTTGCACAGGGAGAAGATGGAGTCGCTAGTCAGAGAACAACAAGAGAACGAAAAGGAGGTGTCGTAGGAACAAATGCGGTAGAAGGGAAGTAGGTGTAATATCGAACGAGGTCTAGGCGGAGCGATCAAGAGAAGGGTCGCGTCGTCGCGGCGGCGATGCGGCGGTTTGTTGTCCCGGCACTTGGGCTTGAGTGTCTGTTGTAGAGGTAGTGGTGGTTGCTTCTGAAGTAGCAGCGAGTGTGGAAGAAGGCGGCGAGGAAGGCAGGTCGGTTTGGGAAGTTGCTGCTTCGCTGGGGGAGGCGGATGGAGAGAGAATAGCTGGAGCGGGTTCCTCGGCGACCACGACGGACGGAGCGTCCGTATCGGGGTGGGGAGCGGGAGCTTGTTCAGCCGTGTCGGGGTGCAGCTCCTCGTCGCCGCCGAGATTACCGCCAACATGGATCTGAGCGCCGTCCATCTCGGCGAGCGCGACCATCGGAGCCCTGCCGCCGCCCGTGATGCGACCGACTCGGCTCGCGACAGCTTCACCGAGAGTCTGTGCGGGTACGTTCTCCTCCTCTCGCGCAAGAGGTCGAGACGTATGCCGATGGACCACGACTTCGCGATTCGCCTCGGCGCGACGACCTTCAACGATCATCCCGTTCTCGAGCACGATCGGCGAGCCGTACATCCGCGGTCCACCCCAGAGCGCGGGCAGGACCTCGATCTCGTCCTCGGCGAGACCGGTATCGCTCGCGCTCATGACGGAGCCGAGAGCGGGCGGCGGGACGGCCGAAACCGCGAGCGGGGTCTTCGAGTACGGCTCGAGGAGCGCGTTGCTCGAATACGGACTGTCGGGGTACGCAGGAGCGTCGACTCCGTTGTCCCACATGCGCTCGCGACCGATGAGGGCGAGAGCAGTCTCGAAGAACCACTCGTTCCGCTTGAGGTAGTGCACCGCGACGGTCCCGCCGTTGTTCCGTCCGAGCATACGCTTCTGACGCAGGGTGAGCGTGGCAGGATCGTAGCGCAGACTCGGAGCGGGCAGGAAGCGTTCGTCGTAGGCGGGGACAGCAAAGGCGTGCTGTCCGACTCGGATTTGGGACGTCGGTTCGTTCTTGAGCGGCTCGTCCTCAACGACCGGCGCTGATGGTGAGGCGGAAGAGCTCGGCGGGGTGGAGGAATGCAAGGCCTTGCTGCTCGCGTTGGCCGCGCCGGCAGGCTCCGGTGTCGGCCCGTCCTCAAACGGTCCGCGCACCAGATTGTGAATGTCGTACTCGCCTTCGCCGAGCGGGACACCCGTTGGACCTTCCTGAACATTGGCGGCACGTTTCCGCAGGTAGGAAACGCTGCCGAGTCCCGATGGGTCCCGGAACAGGTCCTTGCCAAAGTGGGTCGTCCTCGCCGTCGGGAGGTTCGCTTCGATGTTGGGCGCACCGGGCGTGACCCCGGCAGCGGTCGGATTCGGACGAGTCGCACGGGTCACGCCGTCATAGTCGGGCGCGATGAGGCGCGAATCGGCGCTGTCAAAGAGAAGCCGGTCGACGTGGACCGCCTCGGGACCGCGTCCATTGTCGCTCCGCCAGCCCTGGCCGGTCCAGCGTCCTCCGCCTTCGACGAGCGCCTCGATCTGTTCTTCGATGCTGAGCTCTTTGCTCGGGGGCTGGTACACCTGCCGCCACTTGGAGACGGTCGAGTAGCTCTGCCAGTACTCCCCGCCGCGGCGAAGGCGTTCCTCCTCACTGATACCGCGACGGCCTTCGGCGCGGATCTCCTCGACGTGGTCCGGGAAGGTGAAGCCGCGCGAGTACGTCGTGCCTGCTTTCGGGTGGTCGTAGATCCAGCACCGCTCCGAGATCCAGTGGATCGAGGACGCGTTCGGGTGATTCCGCATCCATTTCGCCATCCGCTGGTCTTCCTTGCCGATCGTCCACGATTTCGGACGAGGGTACGTCGCGATGTAGTTGACGAGGTCCGCCGAGAGAGCGTACACCTCGCCGGCCATGAAGCGGTTCCGGATCAGGTCTGTTCGTGCAAGAGAGCATCAGTTTCACAGTGTCGCCGGGCAGGATGATTGGCACGACACTCACAGCCCCAGTACGTGTTCTCGCGAGGTGTGACTCGGAGGTGACGCTCGAGCTCGTCGAGGCGGATGAAAGCGTCGTCGTCGGCTTTGACGACGTAGTCTGCCTTTTTGAAGCCGACGCCGACCTGCTTGACCCCGTCGACCATGCCGCTCTCGCCCTTGCGCGAGTAGTACACCGGCACGGTCGCGTTCTCGGCCGCCCAAGTAAAGTACTTGAAGGTCTTGCCCTGGTTCATGTTCTCCTCGACGTCGAGCACGACGAGGTCGTTGAACATTTCCATCTCGAGCGCGATCCGTTTGGCCCATTTCGGTCTCGGCCGGCCGATGACAAACTTGAGCTGCACGTTGTGCGCCGGACGACCGGTACGCGGGTCGATCGGTTTCGAGTGTTTGCCGAACGTGAGGCGGATCGCGTTCCGGCGGTCGGCGGCGGCATCGACGGAGAAGACGCCGACAAAGACGTTGACGGGCTTGAGCGAGTCGGCGAGGTCGTGCGGGAACGGACGCTGCTCCTGGCAGTATTGTCGCCAGGGAGGCGGTTCTCGGTCCGAGGAGAGGATGTTGACGAGGAACGTGGTGAGGGTGGCCGCGAAGCATCCGAACAGCAACAGCGAGAAGAGGATCGTGAAGGGTTTGGTGGGGACCCAGGGTTGCCGCAAGAAGGCCGACCACGCCGTCGAGAGGCATGATCGATCCCGACCCGACTTGGACGAGACGCCGGCGGTGGTGCCCAGCAACGGCGCCGTCCCGTCATCGTCGGCGGCGTCGCTGTTGCGCCGTCTCCGCTGCTCTGCCCGCTTGGCCCACCACCCAGGTTTCTTGTCGTTGCGTCCGATCACCGGTGCGATGTCGGGAGTGAGAGCACCGCCGACTTTGCGCAGCAGGGCCGAGGTGGCGTAATGGTGGTTCTGGTAGTCTGTGATCCAGAAACAAACAGGTCAAGAGCTGTGCAATCGCGAGTTCCTCGAGTGGTCCACTTACAATCCTCCTTGTCCGCTGGCGTGACGGGTGTCGAGTAGCCGGACGGGGTCCTGCTGCGGTTGCGGTTGGCGGCGCGGTACGAGAGGTAGCCATCGAAGCCATCGGGGGTCGGGACCGGACTCGCAGCGCGACTCGACACGTGCGAGCCAAAGTAGAGCGCGCCGTGCCCGCTCCCGGTTGCCTCGTCGCCACTCCAGGGTGCGCCGTAGTGGAGCGGCGTGCTGGTCGTGCTCGCGGAGGCGACCGAGTCGTCGGCGAGTGCGCTGCTCGACGCCGACGAGGACGGCGCCGTCCTGTGCCCCGACTGCTGCTGTTGCTGCTGGAGCTGCTGGAGCTGCTGCGAGTGCCTCCTCGCACGGGACCTGCTGCGGACGCTGCTCGCGAGGGACGAGGTGCCCTCGGTCGCGGAATCGTACGCGTCCGAGTAGTTGTGCAGGCTCTCGCTCGACGGCCTCGAGAGGACGTCCGAGTCGTTGTTGAGCAAGTCGACCAGGAGCGAACTCGAGTCTGTACGGACGTGCCACGGCAGCTGGTGCAGCGAAGTCGACGACGACGACGAGGCACCGTTACCGCCCGCACCTCCCCCTCCGGGTCCCGTCGAGGCAGGGGCGGTACTCGCGTCATAGTCTGGCGGTGGTGGATACGTGACGGCGTCTATGCCGGCATGAGCGTGGGCACGAGGGAGCATCGCGGTTTACGCGCTCTCGAGGGCGAGTGGCCGTCTCTTGGAGGCGATGATGTTGGTCGTGGGCACTGAGCGTCGGGGTCGAGTGGCGCTGGACGACGCTCTCGCGCGCCCTGCAAGTCCGGGGTTTGTATGTACGGTAAGAGCACACGTGCGGCAAAGAGTCGCTCTTCCTCTGTGACACCCCAAGTTGGGACGATCCTTTGGCCACGGCCAGCCAAACGCAGGAAAAACTTGTGCTGCGAAGAAGATGCGCTGCGGCTGCGCAGTCTGGGGTAAAATTGCCCACCTTCTATTGACCAATTACAAAACAAAGGTAAGGCTTTCGGGAATACCGTGACGCAATTTCTTACGACGGCTGAGTTCGGCCCGCTCCCTACACGGGTGCAGATGAGCTGCCTTGCGACACCGCTCCGGCTATTGCCAATCACGAGGAGCGAGCTGCACCTCGCGTCGACGCTGCCGTCCGGCCAATCCTTCCGCTGGCACCGCCTCAGTCCGCCACATGCTACCCTGCCGGATCGACCTCCTAGCGGTACAGATGCGCCGAAGCCAGTAGCAGAAGGCGCAGAAGAGTGGGCTTTCGGATGGGCCGACAGGACCGTCGTGTTGCGACAAGACGGTGCGCTCTCTCACGTGCTTCGATCCCGTCTCGCCGGGAAATCCAAACCCTCACTTTGCTTCCCCTTGATTCCGCACAGACAACGGTATCCACTACCGCGCACTCTATCCTTCCAAACCGCCGCACGAAGCGTACCTCGCCGACCTCGAAACAGACACGACCCGAAGCCTGCTCACGACGTACTTCCAACTCGACACGCCTCTCGAGCCCCTGTACGCCGACTGGTCCACCCGGGATCCAAAATTCGACCGCAAGATCCAACGCGAGAAGGAGAGGCTCGGGGGTATTCGAGTCCTCAGGCAGAATGAGTGGGAAACGCTCGTCTCGTGAGTATTGCAATTCGCCACAGCGGGCTTGCTCTCTGACAGTAGCCAGCAAATTGATCCGCGCACGCCCTGCCACAGGTTCATCTGCTCGGCCAATAACAATATCGCCCGCATCACGCTGATGGTCAACCGGCTATGTGCCGCGCTCGGCGACCCTCTACCGCATCCGTCCCATTTCTCCCCCGCGAGCGTGCACACCTCCGCCGCTTCAATTCCCGCCAATCCGCCGCCGCCACCAGCAGGCTCACAAGATACTCTGTCCCTGTTCTCCTTCCCGCCGCCGAAAGCGCTCGCGCAAGGCACCCAAACCGAAGCACTTCTGCGCCAACTCGGCTTCGGGTACCGCGCCAACTTTATCCCGTGGTCTGCGGCGCACTTGCTCGAAACTGCCGCGGCTTTCGACATCACGCCCGAAGCGTACCTTTCCTCGCTCACTCGCAAACAATTCTCTCGTAACGGAGCCCTCCAAGCGGCGCGGGACGAGAAGCCGCTGAAAACGGAGCCGAAGGAAGGAAGTGCCGACGACGAAGAGTCGCGCAGCATCCGTGCTGCGCGAGAAAAGCTGCTCGAGTTCAAGGGCGTCGGACGCAAAGTCGCCGACTGCATCCTCCTCTTCGGTCTCGGCTGGTCCGAGACCGTCCCCGTCGACACGCACGTCTTCCAGATCGCCGTCCGTGACTACTCCTTCCCCGCCGCCAAGAACGCCAACCTCTCTCCCGCGCTGCACGACAAGGTGTCCGAGTTCCTCGCCGACAAGTGGGGTCCGTACGCCGGGTGGGCCCAACAGATTTTGTTCTTTGCGGATCTGAAATCGGGTTCGACGACGTCGCCGACCAAGGCGGAGCGGACGGGCGACGGCACGCGACGCATGACGGTCAAGGTCGAAGCGGAGGAAGAGTTGACTGGCTCTGAAGCCGAGGACGAGGCAGTCGAGAAGGTCAAGAAACTCACTTTCGAGGAGGAGGTCGCTGCCTTGATCGCGAACCCGGGTACAAAGAGGCGGAGATCGTCCACTACTCCGGCTGCCAAGGTTCAAGTCGAGCGCGTCAAAGCCCCTGCGCGAGGTTCGGACAATCGAGACGAGCGCGAGCATGCGCGGTTGCGCATCAAGGAGGAGGTCACGGTCGACAACGAGGGCTCTCCGGCGACGACGCAGACGAGGACGCGTCCGCCACTGAAACAACGTCGGACGAATATCGCGGCGTCGGTCAGGAAGAGCCGCAGTCGCAGCGGCACGATCAAGGAGGAGGAGTAGGTCGGACCACCGGGTGCATGAGTCTTTGTAGCTTTCCATTCCTCTCTCGCTTTGCCGTTCACGAGCTGTAGCATACCTGCATTCACGCATTTCACGGGCAGCCTGCATCTAGCTGTGCTTATTCTCGCTGCGAGAGGCAGGCGATGCCGGGGCCAAGCGGGTCCCGGGGCGTAAGGGGTCCGTGCGACCGTTACGTTCGGACATCCCGCGGACCCGAGTGATTTCCCGCTTGCGTCGCAACATCGATCTTGGAGACTCTTTCCCCAAGCAGAGCAGCACTGTGCTCGGCTGCGGGTCAGCGCGAAGCGGGCTCAGAATGTCGGGACATCGCGGTCATCGCCACCAGCGCCCAGCGCCGGAGAAGGACGTCCATACCGACTCTGACGCCCAGACGGCCACGGACGATGATCACAAATCGGATGGAACAGATGCAGGCGGCGGCAGCCACGATGATGCTGCAGCGCAGTCGAAAAGGAAATCGCGCCACTCGAGCAGAGGCAAGAGCAAGAAGCACCCACACGGTAGCGGATCAACCTCGAGCGACGGGTCTGGCTCCGCCAGCGCTCACGAGAGCGGCGACAGCGATGCAAGTCATAGCGACGATAGTGACAACGCGGGGAAGAAACACCACGGTCGGGGACGCAAGCGTCGGCATCGAAAGGGCGGAGTCATGAAATGGTTCTCCAAAAAGACGGGTGGAGTAAGTCTGGGGTTTTTTGCGCGCGGCCCGAGACCATGAAAGCGAATACTGATGAGTGTATCGTGCGGGACAGATCAAGAACATGTACCTTGTCGGTGGAGCGGTCGTGACTTTGCTGGTTTTGATTGTCGGCGTCGTGATCTGGTCGACTTCCTCTTCCTCGGCCGAGACCGAAGCCAGCCCGGCTTGATGGTAGTCAGCGTATAGCCCTCTCTCTCTCTCTCTTTGTGGAAGATATTCCGTTGCGTATCGCGGCGACTGGCCGAGGTCGGGAGCTCTGTGACGGAAGATGCGGTAAATTGTACAAAAAGTCGAGAGAGTACAACAAGGGACTGCTGCGGCCATGATCAGCAAAACGAGAAGGGCCTCTATTCCTTATCAGGAATGTCGTGCTTCGCCTTGAGCCCTTCGAGCTCCTTTTCTCGCCGCGCGAGGTCTGCCTTGGCTGCTTGCTGTGCTGGCTTGTGGTACAGGACTGCGAGCGCGCCACTCCGGCGGTGAGCACTCGTTTCCCGGCGGCCTGGACACGTCAATGCACTCACCGACAAGATACCGATCCATCAGGTGGAAACCGTTCAGGTGGTCAAAAGCGTTCTTGGCCTGGCGAGAGCGTGAAGGGTCAGCGCCGGTCAGCCACGCAACATTCCGCGACGGGCAAATGACGTGTGCTCACATCCATCACGTCCTCGTACACGACAAAGGCGGTACCTTTTGCCTTGCCCTCGGTCCCTCGTCGGACTTGTCGGATCGACCCGTACCTGCGAGGCGGTGTGCTCAGGGTCAGCACTGTCAGACTCCGGCTCACGTTCCGTGGGATGGCACACCATCCACTCACTTTCCAAAGAGATCGTAGATGTCCTCGCCCGTTGTCTTGTAGTTGAGGTTCTTGACGAAGAGGATGCGGTTCACATCACTCGAGATCTTCACCGTGGCCATGGTGACGGTAAGCGGCGAGGTTGTATAGGCGACGTTTCGTATGAACAGGACTGCAGAGATAGCGTCAGCGACTTCTGCGCGCTTTGCTGCTCGTCGCCGCAACTGCCAGTGATGAGAACGCGAAAGCGTCGACGGCTGCCCGGCAGTTGCTCGACGTCAATGACAGCGAGTCAGACTTACTAGCTTAGCTACTGCGGTGCTTCAGCGCGCTTCGTTCCGGCGTGTGTGTGGTGGGGTGCAGGCTCCTGTCCGGAACGACTTCCTCGACGTCTTTCTTCCTTCCACCATACCTTTCGTCTCTTCTTGACGCTTTGCTGGCTCGAAACCCTGCTAGATCATCTGCTACGGAAGCTATGCCAATCAAGCTACACGATCTTGTCACGCAAAAGGGTCAAGGGATCTTTTTCTCGCCCTACTGCTATCCCGTCCGGCTCGCTCTCCATGCTAAAGGTATCGATTTCGAAACTCGCGAGGTCGAGTACCACGATTTGCGCTTCGTGTGGACTCCGAAGCTCGGCGTCGAAAAGGCCACTGGTGAGAGCAAAGCCTTGGAGGGGTCGTGATTCGAACCGCCTCTCGGACGTCCTTGCTGACATCCACGCTCCTCTTCCCACTCGCGGTTGAACGCTCTGCGGCTCTGTCCGGCATCATTCTCAGCCCCTTTCATCGAACGTGACGACGGAACCTACCTGATGGGGAGCCTGGAAATTGCGCTGTGAGTTCAGGCCGCCGGAAGTCTCGGAGTCACCGACTCTTTTGCGATGCTGACTGAGCTTTCCGCGACCTCCACATAGTTGGCTGGACGAGATTTTCCCAGAGCTGCCGAACCTCTTCCTTCCCGAGTCCAGTGGACGCGTCGATACCAATAGCGAACAGTATCGTCAAGCCGTCGAGAACTTCCGAGGTGAGCTCCATCACGGAGACCATTTCTTCCTCGACAGGTACTCATCACTATCTACCGTAGAGCACGACAAGGCCTACCAAGCGGCCGTGAACGAGATTGGAGTTCTCTACGCACCTCGCATCACGAAAAAGCTGGACCCAGAGGTGAGTCTTCTCCCGTGGCGCCCTTCTATTCCAGTTCAAGCTAACCACTGTCGCGAGATCTGATGCAGTCGTCCAGGTACTGGATTGAGAAGCACGAGTACAAGGAGGGCGAGTGGGAAAAGCTTGTCTCGGCCACGGACAAGGACGATCGTGAGTCTTGCCAAGCTTGTCCGTTTCTGATAGACCTGCTCACCAGCTGCCTTCTCTCCCGGGCTATCTACAGTTGAGACGGTGCGCAAGATCCAGAACCACCTGCGTCAGCTGACCGAAGATCGCCTTCGAGATGGGCGACTATTCTTTGCGTCCGCCACCAAGCCAGGTTACCATGTGCGTTCTCGTCCTAGTCCAATCGGCTTTCCCCTTCCGAACTGCTTACCTCTTCGGAGTGCTGTGTACGGACAGGATTTTGCCCTCGCGGGCTGGTCGCGCCTCCTCCGGGCTCTTTCGCCTCAGCTCTACCGCGACACCTTCCGCAGTCCGGAGAGCGGATCCATCGCGAGCTGGTCGGAGCGCATGGACAAAGCTGCACCTACGCCGGAGGTCTGGGACCGTGATCCGAAGGAGTAAATCGCTGTACATACGCCCCCTTGGACTTTGTCCATAGTCCGTTCCTTTCTTCTCGTATTTCTTTGGTTGGCGGAATTCTACCTCGTTCGCGCGCAGCCTGTCTGCTCACAAGGGGAAGACGGCCGCTTTATGAGAGCTTCCGGACGTGCGCGGACCGCCTACACGCTGTGCGCACCGTACCCCGCTTGTGCCGAAGTGGGGCTGCGATCAAATCGGCCGGCCCTTTCCTGGCTCATACAGCCCTTTCTTGACCTTATTTGACCCCCTACGCGCGATGCCGATTAAGCTGTACGACCTGGTGACAAAGAGGGGCACCGGCGTCTTCTTCTCCAACAATTGCTCTCCGGTTCGGCTCGCTCTTCTGGCCAAAGGGGTCGATTTCGTCACCGAAGAGGTCGAATACCCCGATTTGCGCTTCACATGGACGCCTGTGCTTGCAAGGGAGCTGGGAGTGGAGAAGGCGACTGGTGCGTCTTCTCCGCGCCACTTATTGCATGCGTGGCGCCTGAACGAGTCCGCCGCAGGTTCGCGATTCTCGCTCGCGCTGATGTGTTGTCTGCTTTCTCTTCATGTCTGCAGCACCATTCATTGAGTGTGAAGACGGCAAGCATGTTATGGACAGCTTGACGATCGCGCTGTACGTCCATGACACCGTGTCGACCTATTTTCCGCTTCCCGTTGATCCACGCTCAAACTTCACTGCGCCTCGCAGTTGGCTCGACAAGACCTATCCGGACCGATACAATCTCTTCCTGCCGGAGGCCGAACTGCCGGTCGATGTCGAGGGTCAAGATTACAAGCAAGCCGTACAAAGATTCGAAAGTGAGCACAACGTCTTCGCGGACTGGTTCTGGTCCCGGGGAAGCGCCTGACCCAGCCGAGCTGCAGAGATGGAAGAGGAATTGAATGACCTCATTGCACACGTCGATGAGCTGTACGGTCCCCGCATCGTCAGCCAGCTGGACGCCGAAGTGAGCCCCGCCGCCGTCCCTCCGAGTTTCACCGAGGTCATGCCACTCTGCTCCTTCCCGGCAGCCCTTTCTGACCGTTCGAAACACGCAGTCGGGCCGCTATTGGGTCGAGAAGAATGGTTATGGCAAGGAGGAGTGGGAGAATCTGGTGGCAACGCAAAACGATCGTGAGTGCCCTTGTCGAAGCGGCAGTTGTGTTTCGAAGAGTCGGCCTCTGACCTCTGTACAGCGCGCATTCGGCATTCCAGCTTCAAAGGTGCAGAGGATCCAACGCACGCTCCGCAAGCTCGCCGAAGAGCACTTGACCGGCGGCGCATCGTTCCTCACCTCAGCCACGAAGCCGGGCTTTACCGTGCGGCCTCGCTTCTCACATAGCTTGCTTCGGGTTGTTTTTTCCCGAAGATCCACTGACTTCTCTGTATCTCAATAGGACTTTGTCATGGTGGGCATCAGTCGCTTGCTCCGAAGCTTGTCGGCGCAACTCTACCGCGAAACCTTTCAAAGCCCCGAGAGTGGGCAATTCGCGAACTGGGCACTACGGATGGACGAGGCATTCCCTCTGGAGGACATTCGGGCTCGTGACCTACAGGACTGAACAGGGGGCGCAATAGACTTTTAGCGAATACATGTCATGGCGAGTCTGAGCGTGGCCGCCATCCGAGGCGAGTTGTACATGCGTCGATGGGGCACAAATGAAAGCGCGAGTACCCGGGAAAAGCGCCACGCGAGTTCGAGGCTGCGTGGCGTGAACGCGAGACACGTCAAATCAAGCTGAAATCTGCGGCGGTTCCGGCCGTTCCGCAGTTTCGACGAAAGCATCGAGCGCAGGACGCAAGTCCTTTCGGGTCCCGAGTAAGCGGAAGAAGTCCTCCACAGCCGCAGTGCGCGCGTCGAACAATTTGCGACTTGTCCCACAGCCGACGGTAGCATCGTCGAGAAGCAGATGACTGTGCCAGCCGCCGTTGCCGTCCGAGCGATCGTCGTAGCGCGGCTTGCGTCCCTCGAGCGAAGGGGGTGCTGGACAACCTTCCAGGTACGATGTGCGACGACGCTTTGTCCGCTCGTCTGTGGGGAAGGGTTTCGGTCAACGACTGCGGTACCAGATCCGGTCGCGGTCTTTTGCTCACCGATCTCGCATCCACCGGTAAATGCGTCTTCGCGAGCCCGTTTGCGTACCTCGGAGCGACTCTGCGACACGGCCTCGTGCGCCTGTGCCAACAGTTCGCCTGCTCGCCTTTCGAGGCGATCTCGATTCCGAGCGAGAAGTGTCTCGACCCATCCGGCGATCTCCGTTTCGCGTCCTTCTTCAGCAAGGGCCCCAAGATGCGCTTCGAACAAGTCGGCGACGACATTCTACACTTGTCGCAGCGGCCGGAACCCGGATTTCGGCTTTTCCGGGTCAGGCGGCTCAAGGAGACTCGAGTCGAGGGCGAAAGCCCAGGCGATGTGTGCGTGCGCGTCGTTCGCGGTCAATTCGCCTCGTATGATCTGCCGACCATGTCGCTGTCAGAGTCTCGGTGCCGAGCCACGCAGGTCGCGCTGTGCTCACCGAAAGGACCCCCGAGCCAACTTTTGGGAACAATTTGAAGAGGCGCGTCCCGTAGATCGAGTGCAGGACCGAGTCACCGAGCCACTCGAGACGCCGATAGGAGCCGACCTCATCCTCGTACGTAAAGCCCGACAGGCGCCCTGCCTTCGCGCCGAGGTAGTTCTTGGTCGTGCGAGCCTGACGAGCGAGGGTTTCGTCTCGGATCGACGGCAGCGGCGGAAGCGACTTCCACTCGAGCTCGAACCGGGCCGGAGCCCACTTCCAGGAAGCAGGGGGTGGTCCTCGTAGACGCAGGCTAGGCGTAGCCGCCGGGCGTTGGTTCGAGAGCGGGGTCCACGGCGAGGTGGAGGGCCCCTCCGTCCCTATGAGAAGCGCGTTTCAAACTCGCCGAAACTAGAACAGCTAGACGAACTTCGCATTTTTAAGCCCCGGGGAAAAAGTCAAAAGTGTAATGTCATTACACTGCGATTACAACTCCCGGTGTATACACTCGAGGCGGCGAGGCTGGCGGACTCCTTCGCGAATTGTGTTTTTTTCGTCGCTCTCTCTCTTCCTCTTCACTCGCTTCCAGCTTCTTTCTGCGCTCTGCTCGCCTGACGCGCGCTCGAGACACTCCTCTTACACCTTGCTGAACATCATCACGCCCTTTCTCTCTAACGCTGGCTCTGCGCCGACCAAGCGCACTCACCATCATCATCGTCGAACGTCAACAAACAAGAACCGCAGCCCTTCCCCAGCTGCTTCCTCATGACCAGGTGAGTCCGAGATACGCCCTTCACAAGTCTCCTTTTCCGTCGAGCTGCTTCGGCGAGCGGTTGGACCCGATCTTGTGCTTGCACAACGGTGTTTGCCTTTGCTCGCCGACGGAGCTCTGGCTTGGGCAGCGCACCGTGGTCTCCCTCGACGCTTCCCGCTGAAACTGGACACGCAGGCCGAAGCAGCGGGTGTTGGTTGTGCTATCGCCACCGAGAACGGCAGGACCCGGCGCAGGACTTGGCGGCAGCCCGGCACGACAAACACCAGTGCGGTCGGAGACAAGATGAAACTGACGCAGCGTTGCCGCTTTCCCTTCCGCAGTTCACTCCCCCCTCACTGACGCCTTTACCGGCTCTCGCTTGCATAGGCACCGACGCGCGGATCGCTCGCGCTTGCGCTAATTTACCTCCCCAGTTGCCTCCGTCAAGAAGGGGGACGAGATCTCGACGTCGCGCACAAGACGTACTGACCGCACTATACACCGGCTTGTGGACGACGAGCAGACCGCTGAATACATCAAGAAGCGCATACTGAAGATGCGATCATGAGTTTTACGGCGGCTGCCTCGCAGCTAAGTGCAAGAGCGAGTGCGTGTGCGACTAGTTGACAGCGGCTCTTTCCCTTGTCTCCAGCAGTTCATGGCGGTGCGATTTAGTGCACAGACAACTGTGAGTGAGCAGACTCCGATCGCTTCCGAGGCAACCCGCCTCCTTGATGCGTATGCGCACAATCGAGTGAGTGGCTGCACTACTGAATCTGACGACTTGAAGACTTACCGCTCTGACGCTGCTCTCCTGCTCCTAATCCGCTCTGCCCTGTGTACGTGCGGTCAATCCGCACCATTGGCCGCGTGTAAGCGCTGCTACAGCCCAAGTGACGCCTAGGCAAGGTGAGCAATACTTCTCTCTGACGGTCACGGCCGTCTCTGAGGTAGGGTACATACTTATATGAGGCCACATATACTGACTCCACCCTTATGCCGCACCATCTGTACAGACTCTACCCCTCTGCCCGCAGATCCCGACCTTGACGCTAAGCGGCGCCGCTTCCCTCCGCCTCGCCGCCGCGCTCACGCCGTCCTTTTCCTCGTGCCCGGCTTGTTCGCCAAGGTTAGAGTTGTCTTACGTCCCGCGTTCAGCCTCAGCGTCGCCAAGCCGCCGGACGCGGCGGCTGAACGCGGGCGCAAAGTCGCCGAGCGTTGGCGGGCTTCGCGTCTAGGACAGCGATATCGTCATTAGAGCTGAATAGAAAGTATTTGTATTGCATTGTACCGTATTCCAGTCAAGCATCTAGCCGAAACTCACTGGAACTCGCCGAATCTTGCTCTGGTGCACGCTTTTAGACGAAACTCGCCGTCCAAATCTTCTAGTTTCGGGAGTCTGTCCTGTCGGGCGCTCCAAATTAGAAAAATCTAGGAAAGTCTTGGACCAGGCCTCGGCCTGGATCGACCAGCGAAGTTCTTCTAGATTGGCGAAGTCGGTGCGAGAATTGGAATCGACTTCTCATAGGGCCTCCGTTTGCGGACCGTCCATGGTCTCGGGAAGCGGCCGGCCTCCGCACCCGCGGGAGGGACGAAGGCGGGTGATGCATCACGAGCGCAGACCTCTGTGTCCGTCTCCTTGGATGCGGGCACCTAGTGGCCAGTGAGGCGAGAGAGGCCGAGATCCCGAGAGCTGCGGTCAATTCGCAGACTGGGCCGCACGGATGGACGAGGCGTTGTCTCTGCACGATCTCCGTGCCCGCAACCTACGGGGATAATGACTAGGATCAGATCATACAGTATAGACCTCGCTCGGAAGCTCCGTGAGACGAGACGCCGCCGGAGAACTTCTCACTCAACTGTTCACTCTTTCCTGCTCGCTCTTGCGCGTGCAGCTTCGAGCTCTCTTCCTTGCTAGTGCTAGAGCGCTGGGTACCGAACGCCGTCTCTCCCCCTGCTCCGCTTGCTGTTCAAGTCGCCGAGTCTCGGCTCGATCGCGTAACGTAGGACGTCGACGACGAGTCTGACGCCAGGACACCGACAGAGCCCATCAAGTACGCCCATCAAGACTGCCCGACCATGCCCGACCGCGCTCAGAAGCAGCAACGGACGCGCTCTCGGTCGCCTTCGCTCGATCCTCCTCGACGAGCCACCATCAAAGACTTGTCAGAAGAAACCATCGACCTCGTATGCGCCTTTGTCAGGGACGACAACTACACACGGAGTGAGCCTTCCGCTTCTCCGGCATCCGCCTGGCGTGACTGACGAGCGCCCGTCTGAAATCCGGAAATTCGCAGTTGCGACCGAGACGCTGTGCTCGCTCGTTCGAACCGCTCGCCTGTTCTACTCGTCTGCGAAGCGCGCTTTGCTGTACGACCCGACGCGCGCGCTCTTCATAGGAGACATCGACTTGCATTGGCCTCGCATGCACGAGTTGCTGCAGAAACTCCTTCGCGAGCCTGCCCTCGGCCGTCACGTCAAACGACTCGACAGTTTCCCGGAGTACTGGTATCTTCTCGAGTATGGCGGCGCGTCAGATCTGGAGTATGCCAACTGGATCCTCACACTCGGTTTACTCTGGTCCTTGATTTTCTCCCTCACTGTGCCGGTAACCTTGCCCAACGGTTCAGCAGCAGCAGCAGCCTTCCGCAGCCTGGCCGGGAGGTGCGACTTACGGCATCTGACACTCGGCCTGATAAACGATGAGGCCGAGCCCTGGAGTCGTTGCCTCAATAGGTGCCATGATTTCCTCGCAGGTTTGGACCTCTCGCGTTGCGAGTCCTTGCAGCTGCCTCCGCTCGATTGCGAATCTTTGGAGCCGCCAAATCGCGCTGCAATACTGATCCCGATCAAATGCTTGATCGTACGAGACTGCTTCGAGGTGTCGGACCCTCATTTCCTGAGCCGCTATTTCGACCTGCGAAATGTGCGCAGGTTGGAAATTCAACCGTCGGACCCGGAGGGCATAGATCTCTCGCTTCTCCGTTCCTTTCCATCGACGTTGGAGACGCTGGCGATTCGTGGTACCGCTGTGGGGCTTCGACTGTCGTGGAACGGCATGTCCTTCCCACGCTTGACGCAGCTCGCCCTGCACAGATTCGTCCTCGTTTTCGGAGACCTCGTCGACATTGTTCGCCGATTTCCCCTATTACGGAACCTCGATTTCACACGCAGTGTCTGGAATGACGACTCCATCACTGACCGAGTCTGGTCGGAGTCCCTTTCCTTACTGCGTCATCTCCAGACGCTTTGGACCGGGACTATCTACTGCGAAAGCGCCAGCGCCTGCAGACGAATCCGCCAGGCCATCGGAGGGTACTGCGACCGCAACAGCATCTCCGTGACCTGCACAGTGAAGCGGAGGGCAGCCAGATCCGACAGCCTCAGCTCGCTCGATACCGATCCCGAGCTTTGCGATGGCACGCCGCGGGGCGTCTGCTGCGGGGATCCTCTCGATCTCGACAATCAGCAGAGCGTGGGCAACTTCGAGGAGCAACAGGACCGGAGCGAAGACGACGACGAAGACTCGGCCGTCTCCGAATGGTTGCGCGGTGTCAGCGTCGCAGATCCCGACATTCCCGATTACGAACGCTTCAACCGAGACGGCATCCCATGGCATTGGGTCTTTGACTCGCGTGGTCGACCGACCGCAGTGCCGGACGATCTCGCCTTTTATTCCCCAACCGCCGCCTTCGCAGATGAGGCTGCGTTCTCGGACGATGACGACGTCGGCACCGAGACCTCGATCGAGTACATGCCTCCTTTGCCAGATGTACCGCGACTCGAAGACGGCTACGAAGCTCACGACACCGACACCGACAACGAAGACGGCGACGATTTCGGACCGGAACCGTGGCTGACTTGGTCGGAGTTTTGCGACCTCGAATCGGCGGAGCGAGCCTGGTCGCGCTTCGACATCGACGAGGATGGCAAGAAGATCGGTTGGATCGTGGGCGAGACCAGCGAGACGGAAAGCGAAGACGATGAGCTCGTGTCTGAAGATTGCTTGGTCTCGAGGATTTGTTGAAATGTTTAAAAGCTTGCTTTTTCTGTTTTCCCGGAACGTCACCGGACAGCCAGGAACTGGGAGAGAATTGTATCGTCGAAAGAAGCATGTCAGTAGCGAACACATGTAACAACGAGTTCAAGCGTTGCCACTTTCGCGAGATTGACTCTATCCATCACCATTTGTTCAGAAGATCAGCTAAAAATTCTCCATTAGACAGATCTGAATGCCCATATGAAGCCTCTGATAAACCCGTGAAGAGCACTGCGCTCCGAATCTGGCCCGGGCCTCAGAAGAGAAACTCGGAACAACTTGCTTCTTGTTTTCATTACTACTCGACATAGGCGGTAATCCGTACGGCGTCGCGGCTCAGAGACTACACTGTTGCGCAGATTTACCGGCCGTAGGTCGGCAACTGCTGCGGCTTGTTGTCGAAGATCTCCTCGATCTCGGCCATGACCTTGTCGTCGAGCTTGGGCAGAAGCTTGAGTGCCTCGAAGTTCTCTTCCAACTGCGCTGGTTTGGTCGCTCCTAAAATTACCGAGCTGGTGTATAGTGGGTCTCGTTAGGGCTCTGGGAGTATGCAGAAACGCCCGGATAAGGAAAACGCACGAGACGTTCGGGTTCTTCGCGCACCAGGCGAGTGCGAGGGCGGCGACGTTCGATCCGCCGAGGCGCTTCGAGAGTGCATCAAGCTTGCGGATCTTCTCCTGCTCCTTCTTGCCCTCCGGCGATTCGAGCTGCTTGATACGGTCCTCGTAGAACGAGGGGTTGGTCTTGAAGCGCGAGTCCTCCGGGATACCGTTCTACGGTGGCGTCAAACGATTAGCTTAACACTCTTCAATATACAGAAAGTATACTGGGCCATGAGCGGTCGAGAGAGAGCGAAAGAGGCGAGCGAAAAGCAACGCAAAGGAGGCGAGCGAAAAGCAACGCACCATGTATTTTCCGGAAAGGTAGCCGCCCGCGAGCGGCGACCAGATCATCGTGCCGTAGCCGTACTTCTGGAACAGCGGAGCGTATTCGACCTCGAACTTTTCGCGGTGCAGCAGGCTGTGTGAACGCATGGTGGTTAAGCGCTGGCCTCAGGGCGTTCCGCCACAAAACGGAAAAACGCCGCGTCGTTTACCTATATTGTGGCTGCTCCACGATGGGCCCGATGAGTCCCAGGCGGTCGGCAATGCCAATGGCCTCCTGGATTTGCGTGGCGGTCCACTCACTCGTGCCCCAGTAGAAGCTGAGACCTTTCTCGATGACATGGTTAAAAGCGCGGACGACCTCCTCCATCGGAGTAGCCACATCAGGCCTATGAGCCAGTACGACGTCCACGTAATCGAGTTGGAGGCGTTTGAGAGAAGCGTTCAAGCCTTCGATGATGTGCTGCAGTGGGAGAGGAGTCGTCAAGATCGTGCCTGCAGCGGAATCTGCCGGCCGGAGGCCCTGCCCGCCCGCGTGGGAGTGCGGGGATCGGTAGTCCATGGCATAGACCACGCCTCGCAGACAGGCAATGTCCCAGATGACGAAGAGCTTGAGAAAGATCCGTTCGCTTACCTTGCGGGAAAGACCCTTCTGGTTCGGGTCGCTCTTGCCGGTGCCGAAGAAGCTACGCGAGTGCGGCAGAACTGTCAATATAGCCCACGACGCTTCTAAGCGTAAGTACGAGAGCGTATACGCACATCTTGGTCGAGACAACAATCTGCGAGCGGTCGACGTCGAGCTCCTTGAAGACGCGGCCCATCTCGATCTCGGACTGGCCGTTCGAGTAGACCTCGGCGCTGTTTGCGTCATCATATTCATAGTAAGTGACCGTCCATGCACGAATGCCACCGGTCGAGGAGAAGAGCGCTGGGAAGGGGAAGGCGAAGGGAGAAGGAGAAGGGACGACGGACTTGTCGAAGAAGTTGACTCCGTTATCGAGAGCGGTCTTGATCAGATCCTTGACGGGATCGCCCTTTACCGTGCCGCCGACCGTAAGCCACCCTCCGTACGAGAAGCTGCGGTATAGACAAGGTCAGGGCCGCGTCTCCCGATTTCCCGTCGTTCATTCCCAGACATACACCGAGACCTTGAGGCCGGTCCGGCCGAGGTGCTTGAAGACCATATCCCTGTGGGCATACTAGTCAGCTATCTACACTTGCCATAAGAGAGATTTACGAGGAGCGGGGATGGGTAGGCGATGACACCATGTGGTGCAGGCACTCTTGAGAAGGCCAAGCGGAGACTGCCCCTCCCTGCGCGCCTGGGAATAAGGCACGGGACGTACTTGGGCTGGTAGTCGTAAGGCATGTTGGGCAAGGTGTCGCTGATATAATCGAGGCGGCAGGGGGAGAAGAGAGGGAGAGAGATCACCGAGAAGACTCCACCCGCAACGCAAGGAGACAAAGTGGAGGCGAGAGCCGATCGATGGTTCGGTGACGTGTTCTTGCGTGCGTAAGCAAAGTTTAGACTCTATGGTAGACATGAGAGCTAAACGCGAAGAGGTGCATCAAGGCCTTTAAGATTCCCGACACCGAAATATCCAGCTTGCCGGAGGGCGAAAACGGAGGCCAATCGAACACAAATTGGGCCAGCGTGCAAGCGAATCCGAAGCCATATACATGAGGACAGCTTTCTCTACTCGTCTTTATGGAGCAGAGGGCGGCAATGGTAGCTGAGCTCCTATAGGCCGACCAGAATCAAATAAGGGACGAGTGGGAGAGGGGAGAATGTTGCGAAGTTGCGAATAAAAGCTGTACACAGCGGAGGTATCCAAGAGGGAGAAGACACCTACACCAACCGCCGCGGGTACTGCTCGGCGGGGACGTCCTCGCCTATCCGCCCGAGTCGGTCGACGGGAGGTGCACCCCAGACCAGCTTGCTGTCGGTCCCGCGGCCGCCGAACGCTCCGCGCAGCCTGCCCAGGACGGAGGACGAAGTTTGGCCATCGACAACCGGCACAGATGCGGGCACGCCCGGTGCCGCGGCCGATACGGGTGCCATCGAGGGAGCGAGCGGCGCCACACCCTGCTTGACGGCGAGCCGGTCCGCGACGATGGCCTCCTTCTCGCGCCGTTCGTCCTCGATCGAGCGGGCAAGTCGGCGCTGTTCCTCCGAGACGGGTTGGTCGAGGTCGGAAAAGTCGTCCTGGGCGACGGCGCGGATCGAGTACATATAGACCGAGAAGGCAAAGGCGGTGATGAGGCCGCCGGTGATAAAGTTGCGGGTGCGGAACGGGCGACGGGCGCGCTTGAGCCCTTCCGAGACGCCGTAGCCGCCCGGGTGGTAGGTGGCGCGAGCCTGTCGGTTCGAGAGTCCGGACATGGGCGGGTCTGAGAAGCGAGACCAGTTCGGCACGGTGAATGGTAGGCAAAAGGGGGAGTGTACCGGTCAGCTCAGCCGTGGGAGCCGGTTGGTGTATCTGGCCAAACCAGCCTGTGCGCCGCACTCACAATCTAGACTGGCTGATGTGCGTTTAGAGGACGACGATAGCAAGGTGAGTCGAGAGCGAGTCGGGGGGAAGGAGTCGGGAACGCCGAGCTGCAAGCGAGGACGAGTCTGTCAGCAGCCATGTAGCAATACGGCAATCAATGTGGCTGTACCTCTTGCGTATGGCTGTGCGTGGCTTGTGGTGGCGAGAGCGAGACCCGTTTCCGTGATTTCCGGCTCGTTCGCTCCGACTCGCTCCATCCACTTCCTGCGCAAGATGCTCCGGTCAATCGCTTCCAAGAGACTACTGCAGACACCGACTGCTTGCGCTCGATGCCTCAGCTCTTCTGCACCGGCGAGGGAGGCAGCAGCAGCAGCAGCCACTTCGCAAGCAAACCGTACATTCTCACTCTCTCCGCCACGAAGACCGCGCAAGAACTGTAACTGACAGGAGAGCAACCGATGCAGAGGCTGAGAAGCAGATGAAGCGCTTCTGGAAGACGGTCGGAGTCGAGACGAGGCCAGAAGGTAATGCGCTCCTCCGCTCGATTTCAACAGCAGATTAAGCCTGACCATCACCCCGAGCTACCAGGTCAAATCGCCGTCTTGCTCGACCACCGAACCCTCAAGACTCCGGGCGGTGTACCCTTGACGATCCCGAAGGAGCGGCTGCCCGTTGCGCTCTGCATCGCCGACGAGTGGGAGAACCAGACGGCGGTCCTGAAACCCCATACCTTGCCCATGGTGCGTCATTTACCTACACGCCACCCGGACCCCAAGTGTAGACTAACAGCGCGCGCGCGCGCGCGAGACAGACGTCGATCGCGGCAAGAGCTTTGGACGGACTCAAGGACGCCGAGATGCGAAAAGACGTCGTCGCGTACCTGCTGCGGTATCTCGACACCGACACGGTCTGGTGAGTCTCTCTTTTCGTCGCACTGGCCATGGCCCTCTATGTCCTCGCAGTGCTAACGCGCTTTTTGTTTCAGCTTCCACGAAACGTTCCCGGACCGCCTCGTCAAGCTGCAGGACGCGCACTGGATCCCCTTGATCGAGTGGGTGGAAAAGACCTACGACGTCAAGATTGAGCTGTACGAGAGCATCCTCAACACCCGGCAACCGGACGCGACGGTGCTCAAACTCGGCTCGATCGTGTCAGATTTCGACGCCTTCAAGCTCGCCGGTGCGTACCGACGCTCTTCTTTACCGGAACCAGGCGAACTCGCTCCCCCCCACACAGAGACTGAATCGCTCGATACACACAGCCTTTGAGCGCGCCGTCCTCGCGAGCAAGTCGTACCTGATTGCGCTCGGCCTCGTCGAGGGTTTCCTCTCGGTCGACGACGCCGCCAAGGCCGCGCACGTCGAAGTGCAGAGCCAGATCGACCGCTGGGGCGAGGTTGAAGACAGTGAGTGGGGGGAATGATTGGTCTGGTGTCGTGCGGTCTCGATGGGAGAGCTGTCTCATTGATCCTTGGACGTCTTCCCGCTCGCAGCCCACGACGTCGACCACCAGGACGTCCGAGTCCGCCTCGGCGCGGCTGCTCTCCTCGTCGCCTCGCAACCTCAACTTGCATGAGCCCGTCGGGCTATTTGCGGCTCGCCGGACTACGGCGAGCGCGCGGCTCTGGTTGAGGAAGACAGGAGGAGAACGGGTACTTTCTGCATTGGCGCCGTGTCAGCCGCGGGGTGGGCGCTTTTGGTCCGTGCCAGGGTTTCTATTGTCCTCGGTGGGACTGTCAGATGTGTACAACACTGCACTGCACCATGATGAGTTTAGTTGTTAGGAAGAAGGTCCGTCGCGAGTCAAGAGCTCCGCCAACGTCTGCTCTCCCTGGGTCGCTGCATACCTTGCTCCGGATAAAGACGCAGACCGTATAGATCTGCAGGCTCGGCTCGTCGTTCCCCTCGGCTGCTCGCCTGTGACCGCTCGTCTTCACCTGCCTCGGCCGGTTCGACTCCTGCGTTCACCCCTCGCGACTCGACCCACTCACTAGCTCTCTCGCGCGGCGATAGCACGGCACAGCGTCTTCTTACAACGTAGAGAAGGAGCTCCGATCTGCGCATACCGTTGACCAGCTGGCCAGCGGCCCCACACGGCATACACTCAAGTCGCTCGCCACCTCTCGCAGTCACTCGCCCACTCTCGACCCGACGCATGTTTGGGGAGAGCCATTCCGAGTCACCGCGGCTACCATCGGTCAGTAAATCGCTCGCTGCGACTTGCCCGCACAGGGAACCTCGCGCTGACCCTTTCCGGAGCCTCCTTCCCTCCGCCTCATTCGATAGCCGTGGCTGAGTCGGTCCGCGACGAACGGCAGCTCGCCTTCGCCGCTCACGCTCCCATCGCCCGGTAGCAGCAGCTCGAACCCATCAACTCCGACAGATGTGAACCCCGCGACGGGGATCCGCGCGCGGCGACGGAGCTCGCTCGAGGCGCTCGAGTTGCTCGAAGGCCTCGCGGAAGAATTCGACGCCTTTGCACTCGGGCAGGACAAGCAAGGCGGAGGTGTATATATTACACCCGAGACGGAGCAGGTCGCTGTGACGGAAGCAAGCGCAGCAGGACTGCAACCAGAGGTCGACCATCAGGGCAACGTGAGTTCTACCCAACTCGGCGACTCAACCAATCTCGCGCATCTTCCATAGGCTGAACACATCTGGAGAACATCCAGATCGAATATAAGCTCAAAATCGCGATGCCGACAAGCATCCACCGCCTCGAAAAACTCCGGACGCAGCTCAAGTGGCGACTCGTCGAGGGAGGCGGAACCGCTGTTTACGAACTCGGATTGCTCGACAACGGGACGCTGGTCGGTTTGAACCAAGAAGAGATGGAGCAGTCGTTGAAGACGCTGGCACAAATGCTGGCGGGGCTCGGAGGAGGACGGATACAGATCTCGCGAGTGATCCAGATCGGTCTTGGATCCGACCCGTCGTTGTCGTCGCCGCCTCGGACTCTCGACGCCCCTTCTCTACCGTCGTCTTGTACCATCTTTCCTTCCTTTGACGTCCTCGCAGACGACGACGACATCTCCTTTGTCGCCTCTGGCTCGCCTCCCGTCGTCGACCCCGTCACGGGCGAAACGTCCATCTTTCCTCCGCCGCGAATACGGGGCCCGACTCCCTTTCCAGCCGACCGCTCGGAGGAACAGCAAGCCGCGTTTCGCCGCGACAAGCGCGATGCTCGACGAGCACGAAGACGAGACGCCGAACTATCAGCAGCAGCAGGCGCCGGCTCGCGGTCCTCTGTTTCCTCCTCCTCGCTCTCTTCCTCGCTCGAGTCTTCTCGTGCCTCGACACCCGCCTCGTCAGATCCACCGCCGACGCCACCGATAACGATCCCGCCGCGGTCGTTTCACGCTTCCTACCCGTCGGCGATCGAACCGCGAATCAAACCGCCCAAGCCACCCAAGCCGCCCCGTCCGACGACGGCTCGCTTACGCAAGTTGGAGACGACAGTGCACGACGAAAAGGAAGAGTCTACTACTGCTACGCCTGCGGCAGCCAGACCGGCGACTTTGGTCGTCGCCACCACCATCGCTGCGGCTCCGCAGCCCACCGCGTTCAAGCCGATCCTCCCGCAAGACTGCGACGAAGTCCGCTACGTCGTCGAAGCGATTGTCCACAAAGCCGGGTACGCCTCGGCTGCCCGGAGAAGACGAAAGAGCAGCAGCGGCGGGAGTGCGGCGGCGGCGGCGGCTGGCCTTTCGTTTGAAGACGTCGGCTCGCTCGGATCGACCGCGACCAGCGCTGATCAAAACGGGTCAGTAGCTACCGAGAGTCCTCGCGATCAACTGATCGATGGATTCGACGGCGAAGAGGATGGAGACAGCGATGCGGAATCGCTCTTTGAAGGCGACGAGGGCTGGAACTACCTCGAGTTTGACCTCTCGGCGGCGGCGGCGGCGGCGACTGCTGCACATGCAGCCAGTCACGCACGGTCTTCAGCTCTGTGCGCCTGATCTCGTGGAACCGGATCCTCCCCCGCTCACGTGCCCTTCGATCCTTCTTTCGCGCCGTTGTTCGAAATCCCTTGCGTCTTGTTCTTCGATGGCGCTCGTCGGACCGGGTCGCGCCCTCTTTACACACTTCTTGTAACTCTTATTACCTCATACGACATCGTGAGGGAGGCGTTTTCTTGGCGGATACGAACGCGGGCCGACGTCGATCTCGCAACCCTGTGCGGGAAGGGCACCTGACCTGCTTGGCAGGCAGTTTGCGGTGTGAGGGTCCGATCTGTCGCTAAAGGCGAGAACGCCTGGTAAGTCAGTCCGGGAGTGTGGTCCAGCTATGGGCGGGCCGGACTTGCCGCTCTTCTCGCATCTGCGTGCTCCCGCCACGACGATCCCGCTGTCCCGCCTCTTTCACGTTCTGATGCTTGCCCGCCGGCCGTCGTCTGCCATGCTCGAAGAACTACAAGATCTCTTTTGCTCCCAAACACCAGCCAAAGTCTCGAACGACGAATGCCGGGATTGCTGAGCGCGCAAAAACCGCAAGTCGACATGAAACAACATGCGGGAGGAAACGTCTTTGTCGAGAAGGCCAACCTGCGCGAGCACTTTGACAGCGACCGTGTCCCTTCTACGGACTCGTCCGACTCTAGCACCGACGCACACTCTCTCTGCATCCCGGAGATTGTGGTGACGCCCCCCAACTGGCCATCGTCGGCTGAGGGCGGTCTGATGCTCGACTTTTCCTGTCAAGGCTGGTTCGTCCCGACCGATTGTCCTCCAACGGCACCGTTCTGAGCGTACTGACCTGGCTCACTTTACAGGTCATCGAGTAGTCCGGAAGAGTACAGCGGCGACTCGGACACTCGCGAATGCGCCGCAATCCTCGACCGCTTCACGCTCTCGTCGTCACCCCGGCTCAAATCGCCACAACGACCCGTCGCGCCGGACCTCGTCCTCCGCGCCGCACGCCGCGAGCTGTTGCTGCAAGAGATCGATGCGTGGAGTCGCATCGCGGACGAACGGCTGGCGCAATGGCTCTCAGGATCGGCGGCGGCGTCAGCGTCGTCAACGTCGTCCACGTCGGGTTCGAGTTCGAGGACGCGGGACGCGCAACTGGCATCGCGGGCAGCCACCAGGCGGCAGCCGAGGACGCCCGACGTCGACCTTCGAGTGTGGGTCCTGCATCGAGCCGTCGGGACGCGTCACGAGCTTTGCTCACCACGGGAATTGAGCGCGAGGCCGCCATGGGCGCTGTTGGTATAACTTAACGACCCGGGATTGCAACGGATGGATGGATGTGAGGGGGGTATACTGTGAATGTGTGTAAAAAGATGATGTTGTACAAGATACTTGTAACACCGGATGTCGATCCAAAATAAGAGAAGCTAGTCGTCCCAGAGCCAGCCTCGACGCCAGCTGGTCTTGCTCTCGAGGGCCATCCGCAACTGATTGACGAGGTTGTGCGCGTACACGATGCCGCCCGGTACAAGGAGTGGATGTACCTTCTCCTGGAAGGCCTGGTAACCCTCGAGGACGTGACCGAAATCTGCACGAGCGCGAACGTCACCGTGTCAGCATGTCCACTCTTCGCGTACGGTTTTGAGTGGAGAGGGGGACAGACCGAAGACGGGCAGTCCTTCTGAGCGCGCCACTTCTTCCTGCAGGTGCCGCAACTGATGCACCCGCCTGTGGGAGGAGAGCGAGTCAGCTTTCGCCCGTTTTTGACGAGGAAGAGAAAGTGCAGGCGGTACGAACACTGCGCGAAAGCGTGAGAAGGTCAGCGCCAAGCACGAAGAGAGAGTAGGGAGCCAGTCGAACGTACGATTTGTGATATACTGCGTGCCCTGCACGGCATCATCGGTCCGATGCAGCTTGCGGAAGACGAGCCGCGCTCGCGGAAACGTCTCGCGGAGGTGCGCGATCGTATGCCGCATCCGCTCCTGCCACCATGCGAGTTGCTCGGGGGTCAAGGGGATCGTCAAGGACCAGCGAGTCTTGTCGTCCTGCATGCCAAAGAGTGCCTGCGGAAAGGGTGACCCGCGTCAGCCAACAGGGTCGAGTAAAGGAGTCATTCAAAGCAGGCGACGCACGAGGTCCCACATCCCGCTGTGCAGCTGGACGACGTCGATCTTGTCGGTTCCGCCTAGTTGACGGATGGCGGGAACGAAAAGCTCGTCTATCCGCCGCTCGATCCGGCCGGGCGCGTGCCAGTCGTTGTGATCGGGCGAGTTGAACTCGTCGAGGGCGTCCATGCCGTAGTGGAACCCGTTGATGACGCGCATCGCGATGCCTTTACCGCTCGCGAACGGGATCTCGCAGCGGTGCATCAGCCCGCGTTGGTCCCAGCCGTCGAATTTCGGTCCGTGACCGCGCGTCAAGTCGGGGGGATAAGGGCCCGGCGGCCGCTTCTCGAGGTCGTGATACATCGAGATGGTGACGTTGCGTCGGAATAGCTGACAGAAATGGACGAGGCCGTTCCGGTCGACCGAGTCGCCGACGACGAGGACAGTCGGGGGGTGCGCTCGTCGTTTCCGCAGGAACGGGATCGCATCTTGGCGACTGCTCGGGGCGGCGCTCGGTGGCAGAGGGTCGGCAGCGACTTGGCGGTACTCTTTCGAAAAGATGTTGGCCTGATATTGCGGCGTTAACCGATCCGGCCCGTGGGTCAAGGTCCAGAGCGCGGGGAGGTACGCCGGCAGCGGCGGGCAGCCGCGATCATCGAGAGGTCGCCAGTGCGTATGTAACGGAGATGTCAAGTTGACGAGCAGTCGTCCGGGCTGGTGCAGAGCGTCACAACGCTCGTCGGGAACGCCCCTCCACGCATGACTGAAGAGAGCAACAAAAAGGTCAGCGATTCCATTCCGGACGCCGGCTCTGCCGCAACCGTTCGCGACATACATTCGTCCGACGAGGAACCAGCCTGCGATCAAGCATGCGAGTGCAGTCACGCCCGACCTGATTTTGCTCGACTGTTTCGGCGTTCCCGACGGCGGGACCTCCCAGCGTGCGTCGTCCGAGTTCTTCCGCGAGTAGGGCGCAGCGTATCGGCCCGATAGAAAGTGCTGCTGTTGGTGCACCGGCTCGCCCGCAGCCGGAGGATACGTCGACGAGAGTTCCGGCGTCAAGCCTCCCGCTTCGTTGTTGCTGGCGTTCACCCGCGAACTGACGTCGGTGATCGAGAGCTGCGGTCCATGGAAAGCCCCATGCCTCCGTCCACCCAGCGCAGGCGGTAGACCCTTCACGGACTGCGTCGGCACGAGCGGCGGGCCATTGCGATCGATCAGGGGCGGAGCGGCAGCAGCGGCAGCGGCAGAACCCGCTTCGCCTCGTCGCGCGACTGCCGCCTGACTGGCAGCGCGGGAATGCGCCGTTCCGGCGTTCCAAGCAGAGTCGGACACGGCGGGCAAAGCTAGTGCGGGGGTGATACGCAGCTGCGGAGTTTGTCGTCTCGATCGACGCAGTTCGAAGGGGTTGATCTTCGCGCGTCTCGCTCCGAGTTTCACTCTGCAAGTGGCACGGAGAGTACTGTATGGGGACAAAGCAGCAAGGAAATGACTCTATGATGCAACATGTTGCCCCTTCCCCTCCCCTACTAATACAAACTGCCGTCCCGACAGCTGGCTCACTTGGACCCTCCGGCGGATTCACGTCGTCGCTTCGACTTTTCCTTCTTCCGCTTGTCCTTCTTGGACGGACTCGCGCCGGCGGCGACCTCGCTCACCGTCATCGAGACGTCGCCCGCGAGCGCGTCCTCCTCGTCCGCCTCGAGCGACTCGTCCTGGACCTCTGCTTCCGGCAGAGTCACCTCCGGGACTGCCGGTTCGACAGCGACCTGCTTGCCCCCCTTCTTTTGCTTCTTCGACTGCGGCGTCGATGACCCTGCGGCTGCAGTAGGGGTATTCGCGGTCGAAAGAGCAGCGGGACCGTCGGCAGCCTTGCGCTTCTTGTCCTTTTTGGATCCGCTGGCGGCACCACCGTCCGCAATCGCAGGCTCGGCACCGAGGATGCTCGCAACCTGCTTCAGCAGCGACATGACACCGGCCTTGCTCTTGGCGAGTCCGACGAGCTCGGCCCACGCAGCCGGCTGCCAGATCTCGCTCGTCTTGGTCGGCGAGAGCTGCTTCGTCAGGCGAGCACCGGCGAGCGCATGCTTGGCGAGCGACTTGAGCCGGGCAGCGTCCATCTCTGGGTTCGAGGCAGCGACCAAGGAAGAGTGGATCGAGTCGTACAGGGCGTTGCGGTAGGCTGGCATCGCCGAAATGATCGCTGCAACCGAGTCGGCCGACTTCTGCTCACACAAAGACGCGGCGGGTCAACAACGCTAAAAGCTCCCGGTAAGGAGGCTCGGAAAGAACTCACCGATCCGGCATACGAGGTGAGGAGCGTGTTGGCAACGTCGAACGCCTGCATCCGTCGGAAAGCGTTGACTTTCTCCACGCCCTGGCTCGCGCCGGCTGTTCGGACCACGTCTCCAAACATCGGCCAGACCGCCGCCGGTGTCCGCTTGGCAGCCTCGAGCGTGATCAGAGGCTGGCAGCGCGTCTTGGCGTTCTTGTTCGTCAAGTACTGGGTCAGGTTGCCGCTAAACGTGCGGGCGACGGCAGCCTGCGTCTCGGCGGCCGAGGCGGCGGGCGACAAAGCGACGGCCGCTTTGACGAGGGCGACGGCGATCTGAGCCGCGAGAGGCGCGAGCGACGCGTCGTCGACGGATTGAGCAGCGCGGTGCAGGTGCGCGAGGGCTTCGAGCGCAGTCTGGGCCGACTCGTCCGAAACGGCCGACGCGGCGGAACCGTCCTTGTCCTTGCGAGGCTGGACGAGGAATCGCAAGAGCTTGGCCGCCTTGGTTTGCAGCTCCGACTCGAGCGAGGACGACGCCGTGCGAATCAGGTTGAAGAGGGGGACGTAGAGCGGGATCAGGAACGGAGACGACGGCTTCGCGTGGGCGAGGATGTCGAGCAAGTCGAGGCAACGGAGGCGGTAGTGCAAGTCGTCCTGGCGGTCACCTGTTGCGAGCAAATGGGGTCAGCATGCGGAGACTCTCGTAGACCGAGGGTGGATCCACTCACGCTTCTTGCTGCGCCGTCCGCCACCGTTGGCGCGGAAGATGTCGGCCAATCGGTCGTCCAGAGCGAGCATGGCCTCGTCGTCGAGCAACTCCTCCTCGTCAGTCTCGTCGCCCTTCATCTCCTCGTCATCGTCGTCGTCCGAAGCAGCGTTCGGGACGCCCATACCGCCCGCCTCGAGCGCAGCAAGGAGCTCATTCTTGAACGCCTCGTCAACTTCGAGACCATCCTCGTCGTCGTCGCTGCTGTCGTCCTCGTCCGAGTCATCCGAGTCGTCCGAGTCGGAACCGGCTTCGGCGCCCTTGGCCTTCTTCTTTTGAGCCTTGTCGGCGCCTTCCGCCTCCTCGTCCTCCTCGGCATCGGCATCGGCCTCGATCCCGTCCTCGACTTCGTCTGCGGGAGCGACCACATCGCCGAGCAACTCGATCGCCTGCTGACCGATCTCGCCCGCAAAGCCCTTGAGGACGATCGGACCGGCAAAGGCTTTGACAAACGCGCTCGGGCGGCGCAGCAACGCCAGCACAACGTCGACGAGGATCGTACCCGGTTCGGGCTTCTCGCCGTCCTCCTCGTCGTCGTCGTCGTCCTCGGCCTGCTTGTCCGCCGCGAGCGAGGGGAAGAGCGCCTGGACAGCGTCGATTGCGCCTTCCAGGATGTCGGCAGCATCGGCGGCACCTTCGTCCCAGCAGACGAGGCGTACACCCTCGAGCAGGGCGCGAGCCGTCTTGGCGCGCGAGCGCTCCGCCTCGGCCTTGTCCCCGTCCTTCTCCTTCGAGCCCTTCTTGGCCGACGCGACCTTGTCCAGCGAACGGTACAGTGCCTTGACCCGCTCGATCAGCGGGCGAGCCTCGTCATCATCCTCGTCGGACTGGTCGTCGTTGTCGTTGTCGTCGTCCGCCGCGCGAGTGAAATGCTTCTCGTCCGCGGCGAGGTTGTCGAGCAACGCGAGCGCGCGCTGGAGCCAGTTGGGACCTCCGAGCGGAGCGGCCACACTCCCACCGATGAGAGCCGTCAAGCACGAGAAGAAGCGCGACCGCGCCGCGAGGCGTTGCGGTCCCGTCAGGCGCGCGTCCTGGTTCGAGACGGCGTACGACCGCGCGCCCTTGGTGGTGCCCGACTCGGTCACGTCGAACCAACCGACGACGGCGAGGAACTCGAGCAGGGACGAGATCAACTCGTCGTCCTTGGGGACGCTACCGCTCCGCACGACGGTCAACATCTGGTCGAACGCCCATGTGCGCTGAGCGGTGATGCGCTTCTCGCGGTCCGACGCGTCCTCCTCGACCGTCGCCTCTTCCTCCTCGTCTTCATCGTTCGAGCCAGTCTCGACATCCGCGGCAGTCACGGGCCGCACGACCGTCGGCTCGAGCACGATCGAACGCAGGTGGGCAACCCAACCTTTGACAGCCTGGAGCGGCAACTTGGCCACGATCCGGTCGAGCACTTTCGGTTCGAACGCATTGTACTGCGAGTGCGGCGGGCTCACGAGCGCCTTGATAATGGCGAGACCGAGCTGGGCGCCGTTGTTGTTCGATGATCCTTCGGAGGCGGTGACAGAAGCGGTCAGGGTCGCGGGCACGGTCGAGCCGACAATCTTTTCGGCGACGCGGGCGAGCGTTCTTTCGCCGCCGGCTTGCGCGTCTTTGCGCAAGTGGTTCGCGAGGACGCGGAGGGTATTGGGACCAAAGATGGCGGCGACGTCGGCCGTCGAGGCGTGGTGGGCGAGGCGGGGGAGGAAGAGCTGGATGAGCGAGAACCCGAGCGCCTTGAGCGGCAGCGACGACGAGCCAAACAGGGCTTGGTCGACGCAGACGGACCAAAAGATAGGGAAGGCGACTTTGTCGGCGGCGGGCGTCGTCGGCGCAGCGCCGGTCGGGAAGTAGGCATCGGCGAGCAGGGTCCAAACGAAATGGGGGCCCTGGCCGGGTGCCGGCGCGGCATGGTTCTTTGATGTCTTGACTGCGTTCGAGCCCATTGAGGGTCGACTGCTGCTCGAGGCGTCGGCGGACGGCGAGGTGGCGAGGGCGCCCTTGAGCGCCGCCGCGAGGTTGGAGAGCGAGGAGCGCGAGAGGAGGGAACCCGAAGGGAACGTCGGAGCGAGCAGGGAGGACCAGTTGGCGTCCTTTATACGCATCAGAGAGCGTCAGTATGAGATTTGGGCAGGTTAATGAGGCAGGTTGAGGGTAAGAAGCGGCGAGGCGACATTTGAAAGCGCAGAGGGGAAAAGACGAGCAAACGCACAACGTTGTAGCTCTGCAGGACGAGGACGATCGCAACCTTTTCCGGGCTCCATCCTCGAGCCTTTTCTCGTGCGTCGCCGAGCAGGCGCTGGACGGCCCACTGGACTGCGTCGTCGCGCCACGGGACGGCGTCTGCGTCGAGTTCGAGGAGGGACCGGAGTGCCTCGCAGACGACCCAGTAGCTCGGTTCGCGGATCCAAGATTTCCGGTTCGAGAGGGCGACGAGGGCGAGGACGACGTCGCGCCAGGGCTGGCCCTGTTCGGTGACGGTCGGACCTTGAGGGCGGACGAGGACGCCGGAGCGGACGAGGGCGTGGAGTCCGACGAGGCGGGCAAAGAGCAAGTCTCGCTCCTCGCGGGCGTCGATGCCTGCCCTGCTCGCGGTGGCTTCGAGGAGCTGAGGCAGGACGCCCGCTGCGACTTTCGCGTCGGGCAAGAGGGCGGTGAGCTGCGCGAGGGCGACGGCGAACCCTTGCCTCGCTGCGTCGTTGGAGGAGGCGAGACCCGCTACGAGTCGCTTGAGGGCATACGGGGTATCGGGCCCTGCATTGGCTGCTTCCGGCGTAAGCGGGAGCGAGTTGATCAAGTCGAGAGCTGCGTCGATGCGAGTGTGCGAGTGGTGCGAAGCGAGCAGCGGGAACAGGGGCAGGATCGACTGCCTCGATGAACCGGCTCCACTCATGGTTGCAAGTCTCTCGCAGTACTGCACACGCCTGGACTTGCCGTCAAGCTGTAGAGCTGCCTCGAGTTCGGAGATGGGCCTCGAGAACTTTGTGACTGAGGGGAGGCGCAAGAAGCGAGGGCGAGCTCAAACTGCACCGCCTCGTTCGCTTTGCAGAGTGGAGGCAAGTGACGGCATTCACGAGTTTACAGCTGTAGAGACGCGATGCTGCGCCCGGTTGCTCGCGTCGCTGCACGGCGCACCGCTGCAGTCCGCCCTTCTCCGCCCGCGTCCTGGCTTCTCGCCTCGTCGCGGCACTATGCGAGGCAGCCTTCCTTCACCACCCCCGACGAGTCTACATCGACTGCACCCGCCGGAGCCGGAGAACAGAGCCGCGTCTCGCCCGAGGCAGAGCGGGTCCTCGACAGCTACGCGTCCCCGTTCGCCAACACGGCCGCCTCGGCCTACTCGGTCTTTCGCTACGCCGTCTTTGGCTCCGTCTTTCTCGTCGCTTCGTCCCTCGCCGCTTTCACCGCCGCGCACCTCTACGTAGAGCATGTCGCTCTCGCAGGACCGGCCCCCGCCGTCTCCGGAACCGACAACGACCCGGACGAGTGGACCGCAGAAGCCCAGGGCTGGACCGGGCTTCACACTACGAAACATGGCGGCACCGACCCGCGCCTCGGGCTCTGGACCAGGATGGCCATCCGCGCAGCCTGGATGTCTCAGAACTGGGGCAGCGGAACCGTCGCCGCGCCCGAGTCCGGTCCCGCCGCGTCCGCCCCGACCACCGCGAGCCCGTTCGCCGTCGCCGCACCCCGCAGGATCGGAGAGCAGCAGCAGCAGGGCGGGGCGAGCGTCGACCCGGCCGCGGCGAGGCAGGTACACGACGCAGGCTGGATCATGGCCGAGCGGTACCTCGCCCAGGCCCTCCGCCGTGCGAGCGAGACCCGCGGCATCTCGCTCGTCGACTCGCGCGACTGGGAAGCCCACGTCGACCACGGCGGCGTCGACCATGCCGCCGTCGAACTCGAGGAACGCCTCGCCGGCATTCGCGAACGCATCGGCGGTCGCGCGCGCCTTGAGAAGGCTCGACAGGGGTGGGAGCGCGTCTACTACGCCCTCGAGGCGAGTCCGTCCAACGTCGACGACCGCCCCGACGAGGCCAAGTGGGAGCAGTGCGAAAAGCTCCGCGCGACGAGAAAGATGGGAGAGCTCTCGGCGAGGATCGCAGACTCGTGGCGTCCGGGAACGGAAGAGCGCGAAGCGGAACTCGAAAAGGCCGAAGGGTGGTTCCTCGGCGGGTTGATCCCGGCGCTCGCGGACGCAGAAGGGCAGTCGCTCGCCGGCAGGGCTCTCGACCGCCTCGTACCCGAGGCCAACGACTCGTCTCTCGCCGCCGGACCCGAACCACCGAGGAAGCACGTCTCGCCGTCTTCGTCCTTTTTCGGCTTCTGGTCGCGCTCCCACCCGCCCGTGTCCTCGTCTTCATCATCCGGCTCATTCACCGTCGCGTCCGCCTCGCCCCCCTCCGCCGAGCTTGATCACCTCGTCGCCCTCCTCTCTTCCGCCGCCAACGCTTCTTCCGGGAGATCGGCACAACTCTCCCCCGCCTCGCAACGAGCCATCATCGCGACGCTCGTCTCGCTCGAGACGCATCTCGCCCGTCGCGCCTCGACCGCCGCCGCCGATGCCGATCCCGAGTCGATCCTCCGCCGCGCGCAGGCACTCCAATCCGCCGCACTCGAGTACACCCAATCCCTCGCGGCAGCTCGACCACTCTTGCCTGCTTCAGTACCTCCCTCGGTCGACTCCTCCGCCCCACTCTCGGCCGCCGACTTGTCGCGCAAGACGTCCGCTTTGTGGCTCTCGACTCGCCTCGCAGCACTCGAGACGCATTTGTCCGAATGCCGGCTCGCGTTGGCTCTTTCGTCCCGCGGAACGGGCAGGAAGGCACTTCCGATCGACCTCGCCGACGCAGAGTCTCTCCTCCTCGCCACGTCGCGAGCCGAACAGACTAGCGACGCCGGCGCGGCGATCCTCGCGGCGCTCGAGACGGCCAAGGTGGGCAACGCGAAGGACCTCCGCAAGGTGTACGAGGAACCGCTGAAGCGAGTCCGGCGCGATGCCGACAAGGTGGTCGAGATGGGGACGGCGCTCAGCGAGCTCGTCGCGGGCCTCTTGACTCGGAACAAGGAGCAAACGAGTACCGGCGGCAAGGGGTGGTTCAAGTAGGGACTCTTCTTCGCCACTTATGCTGAGTACAAAGCAGTGCCAAATCAGGTGTAACCGCGGTTGCAGTGTGTATTCTTCAAGCGAATTGACAGCAGGGGACAGCTTTCCGTACGGAAGGAAGAAACAGATCCTGCCGTGCGCGTCGATCTGAGTCAAGTGGAAGCGTGAAGGGAGGAAGGACAAGTCGCGCCGTTGCGAGCAGGCATATGCATAGCGCTCTTCGAACCGCCAAGCGCCTCCTACCGTCCGCCGGCGGCGTCCTTCGACTCGGAAGGGTCGTTCGAGGTAGTCCCTCCATGAGCGTCGCCGAGCGCCCGACGAGCAGCCACAGCACGCTCGACGAACGGGAGCAGTTCGGTCTCTGCGCCGATCAGGTGGAAAAACTCCTCGAGCGCGGCCTTCTGAGCGTCATCGCGCTTTCTGCCGACACCGCAGCCCAAAGTCGCCTGCGCGAAGACAAGGTGACAATGCCAGCTGCCGCCGTGCTGCAAGTGGTCTTCGAATTCCGGCTTGCAAGACTTGATTGCCGGTCTGGCTGGGCACTCCTCGAGGAAGGAGACCCCGGGCCGATGCGGAGTTGTCGCGGTGTCTGCACCGCTCCCGCGCCCACCTTCGGAGACATCCTTCTTCCCGGCATTGTCGGTTGGCAAGGGTGTCTTGAACGAGCGGTTGATTGACTTCGTGCGATCAAGAAGGTCCGCGACCCGTTGACGAACCTTTGCCATGTTGCGCTCGAGCAGGCTCGCCACCCATTCGTCGATCTCGCCCTCGCGGTCTTCTTCAGCGAGCGCACCGAGATGCGCCTCGAAGAGATCGGCGGCTACGTTCGGCATCTGGTGCAGCGGTCGCCGGAGCGCTTTGAGGTCATCCGGGTTCTTGGGCGCGCGGAGGCGCAGGTCGAGCTCGTACGCCCAGGCGAGGTGGGACTGCGTCGAGTTGCCATGGAGCTCGCCGCGAAGCGTCTAGCGGCAAGAACAGTGTCGAGATCAGCAGTGTTCGGCGAAGCTTGTTCGAGCGGGTTCTGCTTACGGAGAGCACGCCTGAACCGGCATTGGGAAAGAGCCGGAAGAGTTGTTTCGCCAGAGCGGGATACAAGACCGCGTCGCCCAGGTATTCAAGTCGCCTGTAAGAGGCTAATTCATCGTCGTATGTAAAGTGGTCGGGCCGTCCAGCGACGGAGCCGAGCCACTGCTTCGAGGTGACGGCCTGCTGAGCGAGGGCTTCCGACCGGATGGCCGGCAGTGGAGGCAAGTTCTGGAAATCGAGATCGATCAACGGTGGCTGCCACCCCCAGGCGGCGGGCGGTGGACCTCTCTGTCGAGAGGCGAAGAGGAAGGTCGACGGAGCAGGTGCACGAGCCTCCTCCATGGCGAACGAACGCAAGCGCTTCGGCGGCCGAGGATCGCCTTGGGAAGCGAAAGACATTCGTCTGAGAGGTCCCTTGGGAGCTTCGTCCGCTCGCGGTGCGGTGAGAGAGCGAACGCCACTTGGCGGCGCTGGTCGAGCTGGACTTCTGCGTTTGTGATTTGCGCGACGCGCCGGTTCTCTCATCTATGCAGTTCTGATACGGTCACAGTCAAGTCTGTCGCTGATACCTCAGCCGTGATTCAGTCGTCGAGTCGTCGACGAGCTCTCTCACGACTTCTGAATCCAAGAATCAAATTCGTCGGCGTCACTCGGTCCCCTCGGTTCACTCGGTCCAAGATGAATGACACAGCGCGGGCACACACACTACTTGTACACGAGCTAATCGCAAACTTGCGCGTGCGCAGCGAGCCTCGCGACTGGGTTTCGAGGAAACATGAGGCATGAACAGGCGGAAAGAAAGAAGGAGGAGGAAGAGTGGTCACAAACGTGCATATCCGACGGGTCAAAACAGGAAGAATATCGAAAAGAAGGGAAGAGAAACCGGTCCGTGGATGTGATTCATGCTGCGAATGCTCCCCAACGCAGGTGCGGCGGATCGTCCTCCTCCTCCTCTTCCGCCTCGGCGCCAGCGTCTCCGAAGCGGCCATTGTCGGCAACTTCGGTTCCGAACAGGGTCCGCGATGCAGGCGGTGTCGGGGGAGGGGGGTTCGTTTTCCTCGTCGACGAATTCGAGGTGGCAAAGAGTGAAGGAGTGCGACGGGACGTCTCGGCGCGATTGACGCTGTCGAGACCGGAGAAGAAATCGCCAAATCCGCTTTTGCCACGAGTGTTGGGCGTCGCCGCGTTCGTCGGCGCGCCAAAGAGCGATCCGGGAAGTTGCGACGTGCCCGCGACGCTCGGCGTTGGCGCACTCGATTTGGAGACGGCCCGACGGTAGGGTGAGACAATCGGGAAAGGAAGAGCCGACAACGGCAACGACTTGCGATTGCCGCCTACTTGACTTGGGGCAACGTTCTGGTCTGTGTTGCTCGCGACTGACGAGGCGCGAGATCGAGCGGGTCGAGCAGAGGGTGAAACCGGTCGGGAAGCAAAGAAGGACGGGTCACGCGTGCTGCTCGCGCTCCGGAGGCCTCCCGTAGTGACTATCGGCGAAGAGCCCGTCTTGGTGCGAACGGTGTACTCGCGAGTCTCGGACTCGTCTTCGTCGTCGTCCTCACTTTCGTCGGAGCTGGCTGCTCCCCGAGTCGGCTCGACGTCGTCGGCGGCTGCGGCTTGGGAAGCGCTCATTCGGAGACGCTTGTGCCTATGGCTGGTCGGGGCAATACGCGCGACCGAGCTCGGAGCAGTATGGAAACCGCCTTCCGAACGGTTCGGGGTGCTGGCCGTCGCACCATCACCATCGACCACGACGGACAAATCGCTCGCGTCGCTGCTTCGCCCGTGCTTCCTGAGAGAGGCGTTACTCGGAAGCGGGACCGGAGATTCGGGCTGTGGTGCGGCGAATGCGGCTCGAGGAGTCCGACGGGTCGCAGAGGTTGGTGCCGCCAGCATGTGCGACGGAAGAGCGAGGGGACCGGGCGTGCCGGACTGAACCGCCGGCTTAAACCTTGAAGGACGAGACTCGGCGGCGGCGGTGTTTGCGCGAAGAGGAGTGACGGCCGGCGACGAGAACGAGATCAAGGTCTGAGTCGGCGGGGCGTCGGAGCCGGTCGGACTCGCCATGAGGTCGTCCGTGCGCGCCTCTCCACCGTTGCCCAAGCGCTCGAGCGTTTCCAGGCGCGACTCCATCGATTCGACTTGGGCGCTCAGCTCTGCCAGCGCGGTAGCCAGCGATTCTTGGGCGGAGTGTGCGTCCTCGAGGCGTGACAAGCGCTCGAGCAATCGAGCCGATTTCTCGGCCGCTGCCGCCTGTCTTTGCGAGCCGTCTTCCTGTAGCGCGCGGATCTGATTTGCGAGCTCGGCTTTCATCTGCGCTTGCTCCTCTTGAGTCCTCCTGTGCCCGTCCAAGGCGGTCTCGATGAGGGCTTTGACGTCGGCGGCCGAAACCGAATCCGCCGAAGCTGAACGCTGCGCTTCCAAGAGCTCGCGCGTGTTGGTGATGGTCTGCCTAGCTTCTCGCAGCTCGGCCTGGAGTGTGGCGACAAGGGCGACGAGGCTGTCCAGTTTGGCGGCCATGGCTGTTCGCAAATCACTGGTCGGTCAGCGCGTGCAGTAAGCCGATGACAGCAGGCACCACTGACCGCTCTGTTGCTCGTGTCCCTCGTGAGCCTGTGCTCCGCGATTTGTAGAGCTGCTTTCGGACGGCGTGTGACTGACTGCTTTGGCAGCGAGAAGGCGGCTCTGCTCGTCGGCGGCCGAGTGCGGTTGCGACGTCCTGGGAACGAGGCGGTCAGCAGCCGACTCAGTGGACTGGTTCTTCAGGACTACATACAGCTGGAAAACACGGGCGAGAGCTTCGACGAGGGCGTCTGTTTTGAGGTTCGCCTTGATGTTGTTCTCCTGTTGCGTCCCCGCAGTCAGCGCCAGGCGTTGAGGGTTCCAAGGTGACCGTGCGCACCTTGGCCAGCGCTTGGAGCTCTACGCGCTTGTGTTTCCGCAGCTCGTCCATGGTTGTCGGTGCCATTGTGGGACGGGTCGACGTCGATGTTGAATGATGAGGAGATGATGAGGACGGCGACGTCGGTTTTCTGGCCTACGCGGCGATCTTGTAGCTGCAGGCCTTGTGGAAGCGGTGTATGAAGCACGCGGGTAGCTCGATACTACTCAGAAACCGTGCTGTCGAGGGTGTCGTTTGCGTGCAACCTTCGGAACTGCCTCGAGATCCAGCAGCCAGCTGAGCGCCGTTTGAATCCGGCGAGTCACCCCGTCTATACAGTCTTCCAGTCCAGCGTACAAGAGGAGATCATTCTGAAGGAGACGTCTTTTGCTCCACAAAACCACAATTTCGCTTCGAATCAAATGCTTCCGAACGAGCTGCGTCTTTTCCCCGATGATGCTCCCCCCTTTTGAGCGCTTTTCGAGCTCTCGACGTTTGTCGCTGTCCCGCGGTCGCAAGCACGGACTTACTAGGCTTTCCGGGAAGGGGGTATATATGCTGGCTGACCTTAGGACTCGCGCTCGCGCCCGAGGAAGGTAACGTCGGCGAGAGCGATTCTGGACGAGGTTGGTTCTGCCTCCGCAAGCCCCGGAGTGTCTGGGTCGCCTTCGGGCCATAGCAGGATGCCCGCGCGTCTGACTTCGGGTTTCTTTTATCTCGTCCCAGGAACCGAGTACGAAAGTCGTCTCGACGTGCGAGTGGCGGACCTTCCCAGGCCACTTCCGCACGCCCTGTTCGAGCTGCATTGTCCTCGGACGGATGTGATGTGGCGTGCTCGCGTGAAGTTACACGCTTATTAGTGGAGACATGCATTACCTCCGGGGCGCGCCGCTGGAGACGTATCGGCCTTCCGTCGGGTCGACCGTCCGCTTCTGCAGAAGCCCGCTCTCTCGCATTGCAAAGCTGCATACCTGATAGCCATATACGTTTACAAAGAAGCTCGCTCTCGTTCCCGCATTTGCTCGCCAGAGCCAGAGCCTGAGAAGTTGCGAGTGAAGACAGTGAATTTGACAGGAAGACGGCCAGAAGTTGCGAGTAAAGACTGTAAATTTGACAGGGAGTGACGACAAGGAATGGAATCTATATAACCCAGAAGTGTACACCGGCGACGTCCGGCCCATCTATTGCGCGTCTCAACGACTTCTTTTAGAATATTCCCAAAGGACGAGCTCGTCGAGAGCTTACGAGGTGTAGCTCCACGAGATCGGGAGAACGCCCTGGTCGTACGAGCCGATGGCGCCGAAGGCACCGGTCGAAAGGTCGAGGCTACCGTATCCGCATCCCGGGCAAGTGTCGGCGACGGTGGCGGTGATCGTCTTGCCGTTGTCGTTGTTCGTAATAGAGACAGTTCGTCCACAGTTCTTTCCTCCCTCAACTTGAGTGTACGAAAGTGCCACGACGTAGTCCCCGTCGCTAGCCACTGATCCGCAGCTTCCTGCTACGCCTCCCTGGGTGTAGAAGGTCGCGCGGCCGGAGTAGGAGCCAGAGTTGGCGTTCGAGACGGCGGCCTTGGTCTCGGCGGCCTGAGTCGTGGTCGGTGCGACCCACTCAGAGGTGGTAGTGGTAGTGGTCGGTGCAACCCACTCAGAGGTAGTGGTGGTAGTCGGCGCAACCCACTCCGAGGTGGAGGAAGACGACGGGGCGGTCCACTCCGAGGTGGTGGTCTCGGCGGCCCAGCTCGACGACGGAGCGGCCGACGACGAGGACTCCTTCCACTCGGAGCTAGACGACGACGAGGAAGGGGTCCACGACGAGGAGGAAGCCTTGGCGGACGACGAAGCTGTGAGAAAAGAGGAAGAAAGCGTCAGCGGAAGCTCGAGTCTGGAAAGCCGCCGGACGAGTCGGAGAAGCTGCCGGATAGAAGTCAGACGTACGAGCAACCCAAGTCGAGGTAGTAGACGACGAGGAAGCCTCGGCGGACGAGGAGGCTGCGAGGGAAAGCCCGCGTCAGCAGGGTGGGGTAGGAAAACGGCGCCGGAGAAAGCACAAACGTACGAGCAACCCAAGCCGAGGTAGTAGTGGTGGTGTAGGCAGCCGACGACGAGGAAGCAGCGGTCGACGAGGACGAGGCTGCGAGATGGACGACGAACCGTCAGTTTGGGAGAAGTGTGGCAAAACGCCTTCGCGCGACTCACGAGCAACCCAGCTCGAGGTGGTCGAGGCAGAGGCCGACGGCTTCTTGGGGTCAATGGAGCGGGTCGACGACGGGGCAGCGACAGTCGTGGACGGCTGGGACTCGGCAGTCTTGGCAGCGGCGGCAGCCTCGGTCTCGTTCGCGAAACGCCACGAGACGGTGGTCAGGTCGGTCTCGGTCGCGTTGAGGGCGTCCCAGGCGCCGATGGAGAAGGTCATGGTCTCGTTGAGCGTCGATGCATCGGCGACACGAGCGGTGATGTTCTTGTTGACGCCCTCGACAACGACGTAGCGGCCGCAGTCCGACGACGGAGTGACGAACGGAGCCGGGAAGAACTCGGCCGGGAGACCGACAACGAGCTCAGAGTCCTGCGAGTAGGAGCCGCATGCGCCGGCACGACCGTTCTCTGGAGGATGGGGGCAACAAGGAGAGAAGGTCAGCGTTACGCCCGACGGCGAGGAGGTCTGGCAGAGCGAGGAGCGCACGGTAGTAGTAGTAGGCGGCCGCGTTGTGGGTCGACTTGACCGAGGACTCCTGAGCGGGGACCGGGGCGGCAAGGACGGCCGAAGCGGCCGCGAGGACAAGGGCGGCACCGAGCATTGTGATGGGGAGGGAGGAGGGCGGAGGAGTGGTGGAGTGAAGAGAAAGGAAGAGAGAGCCAGCCTGCGCCCTCTTAAAGCCATTGCAGATCCGCTATAGCCGGCCGAGGGGGTCCTTGCCAGGATATGAGGGTGCCGTCGAGTTCGAGGGTGAGAACCCCATCTCGGTCGTCTTCCTTCCGCGGATCTACACCGCCCCGCAACATGTGCGCGACTCCGCGTGCTGGGCAGCCGGGGTACGCACGATCGTCGGCTTGCTCACGCTCATCAGCGATCGGCTGTACGTCGCGTCGCCCCCAAAATCTCATGCCGAAATTTCGCGAAAATTGCTTCTGTACGGAGCTCCGCAGTGATCTGCAAGAATCGGACTCTTCGCCGACAGCTGCCGCTTCCGCGTGGACTTGATCGGGGGTGGTCTCTGTCGTCGGTCGCGTGGCACAGCTTGCAGGCATAGTCGCCCGCGCTTGACTATGATTGTCACCCTTTACCGCCTTCCTCGCTTGCAGCGCCGCGCCCAGAGTCTGAGCCAAGAGTGCCAGCTCTCGTGCGCGCCAGCTTTGAGTGGCAAATCCCGCCTGACGTGCAGTCGCGAAGACGTCGTACATAGGGCCCTGTGATGCTCGGCTGCCCAGGCTAGGTAGGCTGTGCATAAGCTGCTGCCACCCTCAGATGCCCTCACCCCTTTTTTTTGCGAAGATCACGCACGAGAAAAACCGCTGAAAAAAGGTGACCTCGCTCGCCAAAGCTCAGCATGGACCGGTTCTCGGTCTCGCTCGTTTCTAGTGAAGGCGGTCTATGAGTACAGCGAAATGGCCAAGATATTTATAAAGCTGGATGATCTATGTATGCGGTCGGGCGTGGTTCTAAGACTGAACTTGGAAAAGACTCGAAAGCCGGAAGACTTGCCGCGCTCAGTTAAGTTCAGGGCATAGCAATCTCGTGCTGCGGCGGAAGCTCGTCCGTGAGAACTTCTCCTTCCTGGTGCTCCATCGACCGCGCAATCTTGGATCGGGCACGGAGGCGAGGGCCGACTACAGAAAGCGAGAAGTCAGCGCATGAACAGCCGGTCCGCAAAGCCAAGCGTACAGTAGATAAGGAGCCACGGGATCAACGCCATGACTCCGGAAATGAATCCGAGCGTAGAGCTCGCCCACGGGAACCCGAGGTTGTCGTACTGTGGCGGGAAGGAAGGGTTTCGTTAGTCGAGCAAGAGTCTCATCGGTGGCAACGCCAGCGGTTAAATGAACGGGACGCACCATAGCGATTCCGAAGAAGGGGAAGACACTGCCGAGAATGTTTCGGAGCAGAGATTGTGCCGCTTGCTGCGAGGAGGAAAGTAACAGTAAGTATGGGAAGCCGGCTGAGTCGACAAAAAACTCGCGACGCACGCCTGACGAACTGTACCGGTCGTAGCACTCGGAGATCATGAGGTAGGTGCCGAGGTAGATCGAGTAGATCCCGATGTTGAACATGCAAATGAAGATGCAGGGCACGATCCAGTGGATGTGTGGCCGCGCGGTCCAGGCGAACCCGAAACAACCGGCCGCGAAAAGAATTCCGCCTATCGCCGCTGGGTACAGGCGCACCTCGGGAGCGGCTTTACCGTGACCAGCGATCGTCCGACGTCGATACAGCGGCTCTTGAATGGTGAGGTGGAGGACGTAGGAGATCGCGGCGCCAATAAATCCGCAGATCAAGACGGTTCCCGCCTGACCTTGCGAGAAGCCGTACGTGACCTCGAAGACGTGCGCAATAGCACCAACAAAAAGGAAAACGCAAGCCCATGCTAATCCGGCGTAGAGCGACAAGGCGAGAATGATCGCTGAGGAAGCGAAAAATGGAGGCTTGGTCAGCAAATGCGCCTCGCGCATCGGAGAGGCCTCATCGACATCCAGAGCGGATCGTGACAGTGTCCGACTCACGTTCGGTGAAGAGGTACTGCAAGGGGCGGGAGCAGGAGACGCGAAGAGCGTGGGCCCAGCCTTCAAAGTGATCCGCGCCGTCGACGTAGTGAGGCTTGCCGGTCTCCTTCTGAAGTTTGGCGCACCGCTTCGCAAGGATGACATCGGCTCGTCTGGGAGTGGTTGTACAAGTTAAGACAGCCTTTGTGTCGAGATGCGGGAATGACATTTTGGGAATCGGGAGGAACCGACGATGCGGCGGAGGATATAGGTCGCGACTCACGGTTCCGGAAAGAGGAGGAGGCAGAGGACAAAGACGACGGCATTTGAGCAGAGCTGTACCCAGTAGACCCAGTGCCAGTTCGTCTTAAAAGCGACCCAATTGGCGACGAGCGGTCCGGTCGCGTTGGCGGTGAAGACGGTCAAGACGAACAGCGACATGGCGGGACCTCGCGTCCGCTTCGGCCACAAATCGGCGACGACTCCTGCGGCCGTGGGACCTTCGATGCAGGCAGCGGTACCTTGAATCCACCGGCAGAAAATGAGCGAATAAACGTTAGGCGCCAAAGCCTGCCCGAGAAAGAGGAGCATGATGCTGCAAGCGAAGACAGAGTCAGCTCCAGTGGCTTCTGAATAGCGTTGCGGACAGCAGCAGCTGTAGGCGATAGCGCGAACAGTAGGCAGCCCCAGCGGCGACTCACATAAAGGTGCAGACGACAATCTGCGGGCGGCGACCAAACGTTTCGGAGACTGGCGCCAGTACGAGGGGTCCGATACCGAGCATGGCGAGGTACGTGAAGGAGGACGTCTGGAAGACGGAAGTTGTCACATCCGGATGCTCTTTACGAAAACCGCCGCTTGCCGCTCCGTTCGCCTGCAGGAATTCGGTCGGTCAGCGGTCTCTTTACACGCTACGCCGAGGCTTCGCGGCGTACCGTCGCGTTGAACGCCGAGGCGTAGGTGACCGCCATGGCGAGCAGAAGCGCTGCAAGACGATGCCCAACGCAAAGGAGAGATAAGGTTTCCGGTGTCAGTGCTTGCTTCGTAAGGTCCTGACCGTCGCGAGATTGGACGCACCTCTGTAGCGCCTGGCTCGCGGCCATCCCGTAGCAGGATCCTCCGGATCACCCTTTGCGAACTTGACTGCGACCGCCTCCTCGCCGACAAACTCGTGCTTGGGGAGGTGCGTCTTGACTTCCTCGACGAGCATCTTGTCGACCTTCTCAATTTCCAGCGGCGCCGACTGGTGTAGAGGCTCGCGAACGACTTGCTCTGTCTGGCGGTGAGAGGAATAGATCTGAGGTTGCAAACCTGCTTACAGTGGAGGGCGTCGGAGAAATCGAGCGCGGAGGCGGGTGAGGTCGGGGGCATGTCGGGGTAAAGAAGGGAACGGCGCCAAATTTGGGTAGCTGTTTAGCGTCGCGGCTGATCGCTCGGAGCCAACGGCCGGAGCCTGCGAGCTTTACGCCAGCCTCGAGAGCGTACATATATACACAGACGCGTACGGCGAGGAGGCCGGCGGCGGGGTGACAGCGTCGGAGCGGAAGAGGGTCATCAATCGTCGCGGCGCTCAGAGCTCAGCCTGCGATAAACGTTATCGATAGTCTCCTTTTTCAGCGAAGGGAAGTAGCGTAGGCACCAGCTTGGAATGCTGTACTGTAACCGAGTTCGTCAGCGCAAGTACGCATGTGCGAGGGAGCTCGAGAAGTGCAGGAAGGCCTGCCTTCCTCCGCTCTCAAAGTTGAGCGCCGACTGGCAGCCAACTTCCAGTATAAAGAGAGGCGACTTTTTGATATTGCGGCGCGTTACATACGCCTTAGTCACGTGCCGATGGAGGCCTCCGAACGGTCTCGAACGCCCGCCACCATTCTTCCGGCCGCTCGACCGTGAACCCGACCCGTCCGAGCACCCCGCCCGTGTCGATCACGACCGCGTGTTCCTTCCAGCGCCCCACTCGGATCCTCAACTTGTCTCGCGCCCAGATGATGCCCGTCGCGCCGAGTCCGCCGTTCGAGATCCCGGCCGGTCGACCCGTCTTGCCATCGAGGAGTTCCTCCGCCTCGAGTTGGACCAACCGCGCCGCGGTGCAGAACGGTCGCGCGCGGCGGATCTCGGACAGGTCGAACGCGACCGTGTTGCGGCAGAGGAGGTGTCGGACGACGAGTCGGTTCGCAAAGAGTTCGACAAACTCGTCCTCGTACAAGGGTTCGTCGTCGGCGAGTTGGGCGCTGGAGCGGAGCGCCGCTTGCGTCGATTTTTTCGGATCGTCCCAGAGGCAGGACGAGTCCAAGCGGGTGTGGACGCGTGAGAGTGGGGGACCGAGCAAGGGGCCTTTACTCGCCTCGGTAGCCGCCGACGGGAGACTTTGATGTTCTTCGAGAATTGGTAACCAGGCGTCGGCATCGGTCGACTCCCGCGTGCGCACTCGCTTAAGATGTTCGCCTTGCAGGTATGGGGATGGCGACGCTGGTACATCGTGCGAACCGGCACTCGAGGGGCGAGAACGACGACGTCCCAAGTCTACGCCGTGCGGCTGCAGAGTGGGGAGGTTAGGTCAGTCCGGATCCGATGGGCAACAGGCTGGGCTCGACTCACGAAGTGCATGGTTGATGTATATCGCAAAAGATAGCTGTAATAGTAAGAGAGAGAGAGCAGACGGTCGCAAAGAAGCGACAGGATGAGTGCGTCGTCCAATGACTTCCCGACGGGAAGGCACGGGAAGGTGACTTCGACTCGAGTCGAGAGCCAAGCAATTTTGGTCACCGACAGCTTCGTTGATCACCCGACGAAAGTCATCGAGTCGGGCGAGGTTAGAGTTGATAGAAAAGTGCGAGGGTTGCAGGAGCCCTTTCACATGTACATCGACGAGAGTTCGCTTTTCCTTCGCTGTCTTCGCTGCCGTTCGAGCCAAGCGAATCCTTGCCCGCCGTGGCTCGACGGGTCCCACCAGCTCCACGACTCGAGCTCCTTGATCGCCTGGAGCGGACCGCGCGCGCCTCGTCCTCCTGATCCTGATCCCGCCACTTGTCGGAACAGGGCGTTCGGCTCGCCCAAGCCGGTCGGACCTCCCGCGTCATACATCGTCGACGAGGCCGAGCCGCCATGGTTCGTGATTGGCGATGTGGGCGGGAAGGGCCCGTTCAGAGGCGGAGGGGGAGCCGTCGTCGGGAGGAGCCAGAGAGTCGAGTCGGAGTCGGCGGCGGCGGCGGCGAGGGTGGTCGACGAGAGAGTCATGAGAGCCGCGGGGAGGCCGTGCAAGAGGTTAGGGGGCGTGAAGGCTTGAACCGATCCGTTCGAGGCGAGCTTGGTGACGGTGGGGGAGGGAGAGGGAGAAGAAGCGAGGTACAGAACGGGACGCGCGATTGCCAGAGGCGGAGTCGGGGTCGTCGCGCTCGGCGGGATGTAGGACGGCAGGTGGTAGGAGGCAATGACGGTGACCTTGTTGGGTCGCAAGAGTTCGAGCACGCGTGCCGCGAGGGGATACAGCGCGGCGAGCGGGAGGGCCGTCGAGAGAAAGACGAGGGTGCACGACGCCGAGTCGGTTGCGCGGGCGATCAAGCCGGCCTGTTTCCGGTGCAGACCGTATCAGTGACTGAGTCGTAGCAACGAATAGTTCCACGGATAGGCGCACCTGCTCGCCGTTGACGAGGACCGAGACGGTCTCCTCGTCCTCCCCACTTGATGCCTTGAACGCGACGCCCTGCGCCATCCGCTCTCCAGCTTCGCCGACCAAGAAGACAGCCTCGCCTCCTGTTGCCTTGAGCTTGTCCGTCGCTCCAGAGAATGTCACCTCGACCTCGGGTGCTGGTGCTGGCTTGCGGGTGACGCGGCTCAAAGACGGCAGCTCGTCTTCATAGTCGCTCTCGCCGTCGGAGGATTCGAGCGCGTACGACGGCGTAGGCGCGAGGTGGGCAACTGATTCGTAGTCCATCCCTGTCGAGGCTTTAGCTTGCGTCAAATCAAAGGTGAGTGGCAGAGGGCAAGGCCCTGAGGATCGTTCACGAAGAGACAGGCAAAGCTATTTTTCTTTCGCGGCGGAACATCAATCTGCCGGGCTGCCACACTATACATCTGTTTCGTAGTCCTCTAGCTGCCCCAGCGGTCGCCTGCTCCTGCTCGAGAAAATCCGCGGGCCTTCATGCCCGGTCGAAACCCCCGAAGCAGCGTGCCTCTGTCCCGAAAGCAGCGCGCGCTACCGAGTTCTGACCAGAATGACACTCCCGAGGCGGCGAGCTGAAGCTTCGTAAAGTAAGGCTGATGATGAAAGAATGCGTTGCGAAAAAGAGAGGGGGACGGCGGTTTACTTCTTCTTCATGGTCGCGCGACGGCCTTGTCCTGCGAGTGGGAGTGTGCAACGTGTCAGTTCCGCCGAATCCGTGCCTTTTACCGCCTGGACCAAGCCAGGCGAGGCCTGCGTGCCGCCGGCGGAAAGATTTGCGAGACGAGCGCGAACTGACCCTTCTTTGGTGTCACTTTGCCTCGCTTCCTCCGTGCTTCGAGGTCGGCCAGCCTGCACAGAAAAAGTATGTCAGGAACAAGTGAGAATGCCCAGAGCGAGACGGCGAGTCGACGGACCGCTGCTGTTCCTGCAAGTCGACGAGGTCGAGCCCCGGGAATTTCTGGTTCCACGCCTTCCAGCTCGTGTACCGGTCGCCGTACCACCTGACGAGTGCAGGTCCGTGCAGTCGTTGTTTGAGGACCTTGGACCCGTCGCGAGGAGGAGAGTGTGCGGCGGCTCTCTCGTTGGTGCCAAAGATGGCGTTGCGGAGGTCGACGAGCTGCTGCTGCCTCGCTGCGGTCGGGACCTGGGCTGGATCGTATGGGACGGCAGCGATGGATGGCGGTACGCTGCTTCTTGTCGCCGGTGTGGCGGAGGGCGTAGTTGTAGGAGCGGATGCCGGGAGGGAAGCGGACGAGGTGAATGAACGGGTGGACCGGGACAGGGCGCGGGTGGATGACCGGAGGAACGAGATCATCGTCGCGGAACTGTCCTCGTTCGACCCAGTCAGGGGTGTGTAGAGGGAGAGAGAATCTTCGAGTGCACCGCCTTCTCGGCCTGCAAAGATTTCGCACCGCGGCCGCTCTCTGTCAGCTGTCACCGCAGCCTCACCGGCGGCAGCGAGCGCAGTGCTCGAAGAGAACAGGAACCAGACGCGTCCACTCATCCCCGCCACCCGGATCCAACCATGTGTACGTCTCTCATTCTCGTCCTCGTTCGCACGCGAGCAGCCGAAGCCGATCAACCATCCGGAAACCACGCCATCCTCTCTCGGAGCACTCGCAACTGCTACAGAGGCTACACGGACGGGCGAATCTGACCTTGCGAGATCCCACCCGCAGGCGGAATCCTCGCCATCCTCCTCGCGTCCCAGAACAACGTCGCGCCCGAGCTTGCCGAGGGTCTACAGCTCCTCCAGCACCGCGGGTCAGTCGCATTCGCTTTCGCAAGAGCCAACCGTACTGCGCCCAATCTCTGCAAAGCTGACACGCTTCGCCGCCCTCGCCCCTCCCCCGCCTCGCCGACGCGACTTCTTTTTTATCCCCACCTCGAAACCCCGATGGCAGGCAGGATGCATGCGGTATCGTGACGTGCGGACCGAAAGGGCGCTTCTACCAGTGCAAGGGCAACGGCATGGTCCGCGACTTGCTCGACGCAAAGAGCCTGAGCCAGCTCATCGGCGGAATGGGCGTCGGACACGGTACGCGCTCTCTCTCTCTCTCTCTCTCTCCGAGTCTGGTTTTACAGCGACTGACAGTGGGCAATACAGCGCGGTATCCGACTGCGGGATCTTCTGCGCACGCCGAGGCGCAGCCGTTCTACGTCAACTCGCCGTACGGTATCGTCTTTGGCCACGTGAGTCAATCTTGGAGAACATCAAGTTCCTCCACCGGCTGACCCTACCACGTCGCCGTGGTTTACTAGAACGGCAACTTGACCAACACCGACCACCTGCGGTATTACCTCGACCACTACGGTCACCGCCACATCAACACCTCGTCCGACTCGGAGCTCCTCCTCAACCTCCTCGCCGACGCGCTCCAAAAGACGGGCAAGTTCCGCATCGACGCCGACGACATCTTTCGCGCCGTCCGCGAATGCATGCAGAACGCCTCGGGCGCTTACGCCTGCTCGGCCATGATTGCCGGGTACGGCATCTTTGGCTTCCGCGACCCGAACGGGATCCGGCCGATGGGGTGGGCGAGGCGTAAGAGCGAGACGGTCCCGGGCGCGTACGACTACATGATGGCGTCCGAGAGCGTCGTCTGTGACGCGCTCGGCTTTTCCGACTGGACCGACGTCAAGCCCGGTACGATTCTCCCCTGCCTACCTCTTTTTTCCCCCTCAAGTTTCCCTGCCATCTGATGCACCCCCGCTGACCCTCTTCCTTTCGTGTCTAAAACAGGCGAGGCGATCATCATCACGCGCGAAGGACTCGTATCTCGTCAAGTTGTCCCGCAGCGTACCTACGCGCCCGACATCTTCGAGTACGTGTACTTCGCGCGGCCCGACTCGGTCATCGACGGCGTCTCGGTCTACCGCGCGAGGATGGCGATGGGCGACGCACTCGCGGCCAACGCCAAGGCCAAGCTCGAGCACGAAGGGATCAAGGTCGACGTCGTCATCCCCGTGCCGGATACGTCGCGCGTCGCGGCCCTCCAACTCGCGCAGAACCTCGGCGTCCCGTACCGGGAAGGGTTCGTCAAGAACCGGTACGTCGGTCGGACCTTCATCATGCCGGGGCAGGAACTCCGCCGCAAGAACGTCCGCCGCAAGTTGAACGCGATGGCGCTCGAGTTTAGCGGCAAGAACGTCCTCATCGTCGACGACTCGATCGTCCGCGGTACGACCTCGAAAGAGATCATCCAGATGGCGCGCGACGCCGGCGCGAAAAAAGTCATCATGGCTTCGTGCGCGCCGCCGATCCGGTGGCCGTCGGTGCACGGCATCGACATGCCGAGCCGTCGCGAGCTCGTCGCGCACGAGCGCACCGAGGAACAGATCGCCGAGTACATCGGCGCCGACCTGATCATCTTCCAGACGCTGCCGGACCTCGTCGCCTCGTGCGGCAGCCTCAATCCCGAATTGCGAGAGTTTGAATGCTCTGTCTTCAACGGCGACTACCTGACGCGCGACATCGACGAGGCGTACCTCGACCACCTCGAGGGCTTGAGGAACGATAATGCGAAAATCCGGGCGGGCGAAGGAGCGAAAGGCTCGATGACCACGGTGAACGGGATCGCCGCCGGCGGGGACAACAAGGGCCCGCTTCAGGTCGTGATGGAGTCACAACCGCTCGGCGACGTCTCGGGTGGCGGAGAAGTGGCAGGAGGCGGCGACGTTGCGGGCGTGGTCGGCTTGACCAACGAAAACGGCAGCGAGTCGCGGAGCCACAACGCGCCTCCGTCGCTCACCGTCGGCCTCGACAACGCCGCCGAGTAGGCCGTCGTCTCTGTACGACTCTCCATCTCTCCGGAACATGTTTCTCTTGTCTTTTTCTCATACTGTGGCGCTCGACGCCAATCGACGCGGCTTCCCCTCTCTCTTCCTCTCTTCTCTGCGGATTTTCATGTGTCCTCGTTCTCCCCATCGGTTAATCTGTTTCCCCTCCCTCGTGTCCGCTGCTATCTCCTATACTCTACGTCGGGCAAGTGTAGAATCGCACCCTCTTTCGCATCCCGCTGCAAGGCGATTTGCCGCCACCGATTCGAGATTCAGACCGCACAAAGAGCTGGCCGTCAAATCCGAGGTGGAAGGCACTACTTTTTTTTTCCTCTTTAGGCGAGAACGTGTCCGAGACTGTAAGCTTGTACATAGTCCTCCTTGCTACATACGACGAATCAAACAAGAGAGCACCTGCGTGGAATTGAGAGCACAACGTCTTGCGATGCTGCGGCCCGGCCGGTGGTGGACACTCCACCGCCAATCACCGGCTGGAAAGACGTGCTATAGTGCTTGACGAGACTTTCCAAGCGCTAATCGCGGACCCGAGCTGCCTGCTTCCGAGCGTCAAGACTCTCCTCTACACGACGGAGCCTCATCACCGACCGGATCAAATCGACCGATGAACTGCCTGCCTTCTTTCCCAGCCCGCGGGACGTGATGGCTGCTCGACGAACATCAACATGTTCCTGGTAAGACCTGCGCTGCGCATGCGCGACCCACTCCTACGAGCGAGATCGAACCGAAATGTCCGCTGCTTTCTACCCCTCTGCCCCGTTCTGCCCCTCTCGCCTACGGCTCAATGCTGAGCGGGGACCGCTACACTTGAGACAAGACTGGTGCTAACCCCCCGAACGGCAGGACGTCCACGCAAAGGATGGCAGGCACTCCTGCGCGCATATATGACGATGCGGACCTGCTCTCGTTCCGGCGATGCCTGCCGATTCAAGCCCGCTCGATTCCCTGTCCGGCGTGTTGAGAATGCTTACGACGCTCTCGCGGCTACATCGCTGCTCCGCACCGGCTGCGATGACAGGCTTTGAGTTGCGCGCTCTTTCCCGGATGCCAGCAACCGTGGTATCGCCACGTTCTCGCCCGGAAAGAGACGCAGAGTGCGGCGCTTTCGGGCATTTCGAGAGTGAGTAAGACTCGTAAGTGGCCTACTTCGGGTAGCTTTGAGATCGCTACGGTGGTCCAGCCCCTTCTGCGCACGTTTCGGTGCCAATTGTGCCAAGGCTACCAGGCGCGCCGACGGCCGACAGCGCTGAAGCTCTTCTTCATACACAGTGACAGGCTTCTTTGGCTTAACAGGCTGCATTCAACAACGCAAACCGGTTCGAACCGGTCTGACTTTCGAAACAACGCATGTTCTCGAGCGATCGCCGCTCCGCCGATCCGGTGGCCGTCGGTGCACGGCATCGACATGCCGAGCCGCCGCGAGCTCGTCGCGCACGAGCGCACCGAGGAACAGATCGCCGAGTACATCGGCGCCGACCTGATCATCTTCCAGACGCTGCCGGACCTCGTCGCCTCGTGCGGCAGTCTCAATCCCGAATTGCGAGAGTTTGAGTGCTCTGTCTTCAACGGCGACTACCTGACGTGTGACATCGACGAGGCGTACCTCGACCACCTCGAGGGCTTGAGGAACGATAATGCGAAAATCCGGGCGGGCGAAGGAGCGAAAGGCTCGATGACCACGGTGAACGGGATCGCCGCCGGCGGGGACAACAAGGGTCCGCTTCAGGTCGTGATGGAGTCACAACCGCTCGGCGACGTCTCGGGTGGCGGAGAAGTGGCAGGAGGCGGCGACGTTGCGGGCGTGGTCGGCTTGACCAATGAGAACGGCAGCGAGTCGCGGAGCCACAACGCGCCTCCGTCGCTCACCGTCGGCCTCGACAACGCCGCCGAGTAGGCCGTCGTCTCTATACGACTCCACATCTCTCCGGAACATGTTTCTCGTTTTCTTTTCTCATGCTGTGGCGCTCGATGCCAATCGACGTCTTCCTCTCTTCTCTGCGGATTTCATGTGTCCTCATTCTCCCCATCGGTTATTCTGTTCCCCTCTCCCGTGTCCGCTGCTATCTCTTATACTCTCCGTCGGACAAGTGCAGGGTCGCACCCTCTTTCGCACACCGCCGCAAGGCAATGTGCACATTTGCCGCCATGCATCGTCGGGTAGCTTTCCCCGGATCCGGACTTCCTCGACGCGAACAGTGCCGAAACCTGGATGATATGCAAACCATTGCCGCCATAACTTCACGCAATCTGCAAACCCTGATGTCGAAAGATGCCTCAACACCGCGCGACCAAGGACAACAAATTCTCGTCGCAACCCTGTTTCCCTGCATCCCGCTCCGTCCGCACAAGGCGGCGGACTAGAGAGTCTTCTTTTACGCCGTGCTATCTGTATCCTGCGCGCATCGGCTGTCCGCCGGCCGTGGATCGCCTTGCCGTCTTGTCCGCGGCTCCGCTCGTCCGAGACGCGACTCGATCGACCAACAAACTCGTCTCTATACATCGACTGCTCCGCCCAGAATTTGCTGGGCTTGCTTGCATCTACACGTGAGTCGACTTGCCTGGCTCGTCTATCCTGAGACTCGCTCGAGGGGAGGAGGTTTCGCCCAACTCTTGATCGAAGCGGAGAAGGTCGGACAATCGCCGAGACACGCACGCGTGTGCAGCGGCAGAGGAGGCAGGGCGTTAGAGGTCCTTGCGCGATATGCTGCATCGTGCCTGCACCTCTACGCGGTACACTCGCTGACCTTTGATTCCGACATCGCCGCAGCTCCACCTGCAGCGCCAAGAGCGCACACTCCACTTCGCTACCGCTTGACCAGCGCACGGCGCAGGTGAACAGCGTTCATCCCTTCCGCGCTGCTCCGAAAGTATACGCCCTCTGGCCTCGTGACCGGAGGAGAGCAGGTCCCGCTCCTCGTCGAGTGAGCCGGAAAGCCCGCGCACCGAATCAACGTGTGTACTCCACCCACTTTCCCAGCGAAACTCTTTCTGCGCGCGCAATGCCACACGACGAAGCGAACCTGCGTGCACCACTACGGTACAAACCCTCTGGGCTAGCACCAAACTGACTCAGGCCTTTATTACCGCAGGTTTCCCGCCCCGCCCATTTTTCGCCTCCCGACCTTGCGTATAACTTGAGGAAGAGAGATGTCGTCTGTGCGAACGCAACCGAAGCCGGCCTTGCGCCTGTCGCTCGCTCCGCAGGCCGAATCGCTCCCCTCGACTCCTGGCAGCTCATCACGCCGCGTCGCCTCGTGGGGCTCTGCTGCGTCATCCGAAACGTACCAGAGATTGGCCGCGTACGGAGACCAGAGTATGACGGCGCTGCCGTCCCCGCTGCCGTCTCCCCTCGAGGGCCAAGAATGGGGTTTCTTGCCGAACCAGCCGCGGAGAAACCGCTCAGACACCGCCGGCACCGGCACAAGTTGGCTCGACGGTTGGGGCGGAAGCATCGGCACAAATGGTACGCAGCGAGGCGGACTCGACGACGGGACTCGAACTCCAGGCGCGAACGAGTTTGGAGCTTTTCCGTCCGGCTCGACGAGCGCCGTTTCGAACGGCGTTGCAACGCCCGACACAGGCCGCAAGTCGACTGCGCGGAGCAAGACGCTGTCTTTTTTCGGAACCGGTAGCACCTCAGACGATTCTGGCGGGGCACTCTCGCCTCCGCCCAATCCGCCGTCGCGGCAGAACTCGCTGCGCCAACGGCCGGAACCCTCCGCCACTCTCCCTTTGCCGCCATCTCCCGGATGGGACCATGTGATCGATCCAATGCGAAGCTCTGTCGCTAGCAGTAGTGGCGGTAGCTGGCTGGATCGCTCTTCCGACGACAAGAGCACGTGGAACCGGGGTCGGGGCAGCAGCATCGGCAGCGTCGCCAGCACGGAAGGGTCCGTTTCCCGCTGGCCTTCGCTTCGGGCGTCGAACAGTCGCTACGCCTCGCCGGATCGGCAGGAGCAGTCCTTCACGTCGGATGCCGACGTGTCCGACCTGCGACCGCGGTTAGCCGCACTGAACACGTCCGTTCTGCCGTCCGCCTCCGACATGTCTGCGGCCGGCTCGGCATCTGCAGCACTGCCTCGACCGCTGTCACAGCTACCTTCTGCGATCGATGTCCCGTCGTCGATGCCACGCTCGCGTTTCGTCACTCTCGACCCGTTGGATTCGGCTTCACCAGTCACCCCTTCGATACGACGAGGCTTTGTCGACTTGGACGACACGCCGGATCGCAGTTTCGACAGTATGGGAGACATGGCGCAAGGAAGAGTCGCTCCTCCCCGGCAACGTTGCGAGCAGGAGCGTCGACCACCATCACCCGTGCACGAGCCAGAAGACGACACCGCTCCTCAACTGCAGCACGGCGACCGTCTCGGCGACTTTGTTATCGAGCGTGCGCTCGGCAAAGGGGCGTTCTCGCGCGTTGCTCTTGCTCGAAGGAGCGAAGCTTTCGAGCGGTTACGAGCCAAGACCGGTCACGCGCGAACCGCCTCTCGAGACGGCGGCAGTGACGGAGGCCTCGTCGCTTTGAAGCTGGTCAGGCGCAAAGCATGCGAGGGAAACGAGCGAATGCGGATCTCGGTCATGCGTGAAGTCGAGGTGCTCAAGGTATGGTTAGCGCAGGTTTTTCTTCCAGAGGACAATCGCTCACCTCCACCTCCATTCCGCAGACCATTCAGCATCCTTCGCTGGTCGCCATGTTCAGCTCGTTCACCACTCCGATCTACACGGCACTCGTTCTGGAATACTGCGACGGCGGCGAGCTCTTCGACTTCCTCGCTAGCTGGCACCCGCACCTCTCGGAAAGCCTCGCGCGGAGGATCTTTGGCGAGCTCTTGTCGGCAGTCGGGTGGATGCACGAGATCTGTCTCGTGCACCGTGACATCAAGCTCGAAAGTCAGTCGCGTGGTCCGCGCATCAGAGCATGCACGGTGTGCGCACTAGCTGACAAGTCTTGCTCGTCCAGATATCCTCCTCACCGCGCGGCCATTCCCCTGCGCATCACCGTCGGCCGTGCTCTCGACACTCCCCACGCCTTTCGTCAAATTGACCGACTTTGGACTCTCTCGCTTCGTCAATCCGGCGTCGCCTCTCCTCGCCACCCGCTGCGGCTCCGAGGAATACGCGGCGCCAGAGCTCATCATGGGCAAGATGTACGACGGTCGGCAGACAGACGCCTGGGCACTCGGCGTCGTCCTGTACGCCATCGTGACGGGCGTCATGCCTTTCGTCGAGTCCGTCTCGGGCGGGTCGCGCGCACGCAAGGCCTACCTGCTCAAGATCGCCAAGGCCGACTTTCGCTGGCCTGGACAAACGTCCTTGTCGAGGACATCGTCGCTCTCGGCGGCTTCACCACCGTCACACGCGCGCGGCGTGTCCGACTCTGTCTCGACAGCGCCGGGGTCAACCTCGAACTCGCCTCACATGCTGCGATTGGTGTCCCCGGCTGTGGTCACCCTCGTCGAGCGACTTCTCGTTCGGGACCCGGTCAAGCGTGCGACAGTCTCCCAGGTCTGGGACATGGAATGGATGCAAGGCGAAGGGCGACCCGAGCGACGAAGCGGAATCCTCCGTCGGCAGCAACTCGAGCAGAGTCGACATCGGTTGGGGAGCGAGTCTTGGGAGGCCTGACACGGTCAATGTTTCAGAGGTTTTCAAGCAAAGTCGGACATCTTTTGTTGTAACAAGTATGAGCCATTCGCCAGCAAGAGCTTGCATCAGTTCTCAACCGAGCTTGCCTGCCAGTATTTGAGCGTCGCACGCTCAGCAATTCCGTTTGTGAACCTACTCGATACATACAGACTGGGGGGGACTGCCCTTCGACCGCCTACGTCTAAAAAATCACCACGCAGTAGCGCGAATGTTGTCGAGCTTTTTGGTGACTTCTGCCACGGACCGCTCGAGCTCCTGGGCGATCTGCGCCTGCTTCGTCATCGGCAATGTCCGGAAGGCCTCGCACAGGTCGCCATCCACGACGGCTTTGACTGGCGTGTATGCGCTCCGGTAGGCGAGGTGTTCGCGACCTGCGGAAGAAGGCAAGAAGTGTTAGGCGAAATCTACCGTGAGAGCAACAAGGAGACGCTCCACTTACCGCAGAGCGACGGTGCCTCTGATCGGAGATGCATCTCCAGCGTCGTGAAAAAGTCGACGTCTTCGGTCGAGACGAAGGGAATGAGGACGCCGACGGTACCCAAGAGTCCGGTGTACAGCAAGAGATCCCGCCCTCCGGCGACGAGCGAGGCTTTTTGCAGCGACGTGACAATGTCGCCGACGTGGTAGTGGCAGATGAGCTCTGTCCGATGCGGCGCGCCCATCAGGTAAGGCTTTTCGTGCAAGATGCCGGCGCCGGTGGGGTCATCGTCGACATCGTGGCTGACTCCCTTCGGCAGCCGGTTCAAGAAGATGTTGCCAAACTTGTCACCCGCCGCCACCGTCTCGTAGTCGACCATTGTCGATGCCGTCGTCCACCTCGGCGCGGTGTCGTCGGCAAAGATGAGCAAGCGGTTCTCGGGCGCCTTGTACACGGCGTAGTAGATCGACTCTTGGGCATCTCCGACGATGACCCGCGTGCCTTGCGAATTCAGCGTCATGATCATGGTCGAGAAACCCTGCAGCGGCAAGCATGCTGTGAGCCAGTTGCGTAAGGGTGACCGCGTCGCAAGTAAAATCGGCGCTCACCTTGTTCTCCGCCTTTCGCAGCAGCTTCTTCTTTCCGAGGTCGTACAATCGCAGGGCTTTGCCGACACCCGCCAGCAGCCGTCCTTGGAACGCGATGAGGGCCGTCGGAATGTCGTCGACTTCCGTCTTGTGGTGCAGTTCGATCCGGCGGCCCTCGTCGAGCAGGCGGTACGTGTGCAGGTAGGCCTGCTTGCATGCCCGAGGGGCGAGCGAAGTATCCTGACCGGTGCCGACGACGAGGAAGGTTTCCTCCGGGTGAGAGTGGAAGTTGACGATGGCGACGGAAAACGCCGCCTCGTTGTCCTCGAGGTCGAGTTTGAAGATGGATTCGGCCTGGATACATCCACCTTGGTCAGAAGACGTCTTCTTGCTTCCAGGGTCAGAGTCTGGCTGAAACGTACCGTGACGGGGTCGATGATCCGAATGCAAGAGCCCCACTGACCCGCGCCCGCCCGCGGCAGACCAAACTCCTTCGGATCGAGCGCGAGCACCTCCTCGTCGACTTCGATCTCGGCTGCCCGCATGTCTGCGACCGTCTTTTGCATCGCCGAGGGCGAGAAGGTCCGGTGGTCGGCTTCGACCGTGTACAGCAGGCGAGTCGCCGGCGAGGTGATGAGTTTTCGCGGCGTATACGAGAGGTCGATCGCAGTTTGCTGCACTTTCTGACCGAGGCGCGGGAAGGTGAAGATGCTGTCCGGGCGGCAATTCGCGGGGTCAGCAACGGCTTTCCATGCAAACAGGTCTGTGCACGAGAGAACGCACCGGAGGCTGTTGCCGACGATACCGATCAGGCCTTCTGGGCACAGCTCGGCCGAGAAGCTCCAAGCGTAATCGAGCGCGTCAAAGATCAACGGCGTGAACTGAAGGATTCCGCGGTACGCATAGTTGAGCCACGGTCGCGACGAGAGCGCGAGGATCGCCGGCTGTCCTTGCACGGGCACGCGGGCGAGCTTGACGGGGCGAGACCCGAGGAAGCGAGTGCGGGTGTCGCCGAGGCTGCCGGTGAGCGGGTCGAGCACCGTCCGGAGCAGGACGCCGTTCTGCAGACCAATGTTGACAAAGAGGGTGGCGTGGTACTTGTCGATACTGGCGTCGACGATCTCGGCCATGACGATCGAGGAAGGAGGCGCGGTGAGAGCCTGGAGCGAGAGCGAGTCGAGCGTGGTCTCCGGGTCGAGCGAGATGATGCGCACCGTCGAGTCGGCACACCCGACAGCCTGGAGGCGAGCCTCGAGTCAGTTGAGCGGCGGGGCTGGAGAGGCAGGCACGAAAAGGCTCACGAGGTACGGGGTCCGCTGCCTTCCTTCGGGCACTTCGGCGATGGCGAGCGCGAGGATCTCGGCACCCATGGGTCGCCGTTCCTGGTACTCGTTCAGCTGACCGTCCATGTCGAGCTCAAAGTAGACAATCTCGCCCGACGAGAGCCCGATCACGACCTGGCGGCTGTTGGTCGTCGCGGCGACGATCGTGTCGCGACCGCCGACCTTCCACTCGTTGACGCGCTTGTCGGCGAGGATGTGACGGATCCCGCGCGGGTAGATCTGCAAGAGGGCGTCTTCGCCGAGTTGCTGCACGCCGAGGGTCGGCGCGGACGAGATGAAGCCCGTGTCCGACACTTCTTCGATCGTGTCGCCGATCGCGAGGACGAGGGTCCCGTTCACGAACGACAGGACGATGTAGGCGTCGTACGTGTCTTCGCGCTTGAGTTTGGTCGTCCAGACCGCGATCGGCGCGCCGGGCAACTCGGAACTGACCGCCTCCATCACTTCGAGACCTTGCCTCAGGATGCGGACCGAACTGCGAGCGCCGCGCCCACACGCCGCATAGACCTGCGGGGTGTCTTCGCCGAGGTAGTTGGCCACCTTGGCGTCGAGGATCGGCGCGAGCGACTCGAGCTCGTCGGCGACGGCGAGGTTCTCGAGCGCGCGCGGGCGGAACAAGGCCGGCGGCAACGGGTCCGACCCGGCGCCGCAGTTGTCATAGTCGGTCGACGAGAACTCGGTCTCGTCGTCGTCGTCGCCGAGCTTCTCGAACTGGTACAGTCGCTGGTTGCCAAACTCGGACGCGACAAACAGGAACCCGGACTTGAGGATGCAGAGCGAGGTCGCGACGGGGACGGTGTCAAAATACTTGATCTTGAGCGCCTGCACTTCTTCCTCCTCGTGTTCGATCGTGACCTTGAAGAGATCACCCTCTTCACTCTGCAGCAAGAAAAAGAATGCTCCCTTTGTGCGTGCCCGGAAATATCAGCGTTCCAGGTCCGCATGCCTCTTTCGCGCCCCAGGATCGGTGGGGGACTGACCCTCATCTTGTGCATGACGGCCGAGGTGATGATGACGCCTCGTTCGGGGTCTGCAAGCGGGTGTGCTCGTTTCGGGATCGGGACCCGGTGCTCCTTGGCCCCCTGGTGCTTGTAGACGATGTAGTCTTCACAACAGACGAGGACGCCGGAGGGACCGTCGAAGCGATCCGTCGCCGCGTTCTGCCCTCCAGGAACTGCACGAGTAACGATGCGTCAGTTTCTCATGCTCATCTCGGAGAAAGAAAAGGGCTAATCACCCTGCACGAGCAGATTCGCGCGCGGGTCGGTCGCCTCGCTCCATTTCCGCACCACGTGATTGAGACCGAGGTCGAGCTCGTAGTAAGTCAAGAGCTGTTGGAGGACGAGTCGCAAAGAGGTCAGTCTATGTATGCGCGGGCTAAAGATCGGAAGACGCGAGCCGGTCACCTTTTCTGCCGACTCGAAGGCAGCGCCGGAAGGGTCCTGGTCGGATTCGGTGTAGTCGACTTCGAGGGCGGCAAACATGGGGTTCTCGAACCCGACGTCGACGCCGACGATCGAGTGGATGATTGCTCGCGGCTTGTGAGCCTCGAGCGGGGACGAGATGGTCAGGTTGGCGGCGGCATCCTGTCGGGTACAAAGAGCCGTCAGGTTCAGTTTCCCGGTACGGCGGGGAGCCAGTTCCCTTACTCGGTTGAGGATGTAGACGAGTTTGCTCTTTTCCATGGCGCCGATCATGACGGCTCGGCCCTTTGGGTCGGTCGCGAGGTACTGGCCGGGCACGATTCGCCTCGAGCCGGATCGGCCGTACGTCTCCTGGTGGAGCTTGTTGAAGGCATTGTTGACGGGGTCGTACTCAAGGACGACTATCCGCCCCGAGTCGGAACCGATGATGATATAGTCTGTGGTTGAAATTACGGGTGTCAGTCGGTGAGCAACTCGTGGGCCCGACTCGAGAGCGAGGCAAGGGAGGACTGACCCTTTGTGCCGCCGGTGAGTTTGAAGGACGAGATGCTCCTGATCTGACCAAAGACGTCTGCCTCTACGAGCGACTCTAGTTTGCCCGTGTTTGGGTCCGTCTTGACGAGTTCGATGCGCTGCCCTCCCCTCGCGACGCAGATCTCTTGCTGCTTGGTGCCGCTAAAGTTTCCGACGCAGGCCGCCGTGATAGCCGAGCCTGGAATGAGCGAGTGGTTGTACAGGTGCACCATGGCTGGATGCGGGTGCAGTGGAGGAGAGCAGCTAGAGGAACCGCAAGTCGCACTCTCTCTCTCGCTCTACACTCGATCAAGTTCCGCGCGAAATGTCTCTCCAGGAAGCCGCAGAGGCACGCAAAGCCAAACTCGCAGCCCTCAAGAAGCGCAAGACCCTCCACGACTCGGCCGCTCCCGCAGACGACGCCCACCAACAACCCGATCCCACCGCCGAACGGTCAGCTCTCTCCTGTGCAGGATCGCGCCTGATACCCCAGGACTGACTCGCAGAAAACACCATCAGGCACCAAGTGTTCAAGTTCAGGAACTATGACCCAGAGACGGGAACCGCGAGGAAGCACGCAAGGACAGACGACGACGACACGGTCGAGAAACAGGTCGAGGGGCTTGCAGAGAAGGCAATCCTCCAGGACGAGGTACAGCGCGCTCAGGAACTCGTAAGTCATTCTCCGGATTGCACCTTGGCCAACCCCGACTCACCTTTGTCCCCCCTGGTCCTCCCTGCCCCGCCCCGCTCACCTCACCCCCCGGACTGCCTTAACGAGCAGGACTTGACCAACATCCAACCAAAGAAGCCCAATTGGGACCTCAAGCGGGATCTCGATCGAAAAGTGAGGCGAGGAAAACCCCTCCTGCTCCGACTAGCCCAAAGGTTCTCATCCCGCGGGAATATGTCGCTGAACACGAGCACTCTTCTCTCGTAACCTGCAGCTGGCCAAGCTAAAGCCCAAGACGGAACAAGCAATCGCACAACTGATCCGTACGTCCAGCGCACGAGTACCGCGATCTCTTTCCGGGGCGACGAGTCCTCTTCGCCGGGGAAGCTCACCTCCCCCACGCTCTATTTCGTCCGCAGGGAAACGATTACAAGCCCAGCGAGGGACGACCAACACCGAACCTGCGACCGACGAACTCATCGCAGGGATGGACCGGGCTGGAGCCGAGCCAGCGGAAGAGGAGGCAGGTTCCGATGAGGAGTAAACAGACCCCCCTTTCTGCGTATATATACCCCCCACACCCCGGCTTTCCCGCCTGTATTTCCTTACCATGATAACCAGCCTATCGCTTCCCCTTCCCGGAGAAAACGGTCTGAGCATCGGAGTGTCCGCGGACTTGGCTCGCTCAGTCCCCGTTTCACGTTGCAAGCAGTTTCGACACTCGAGACGGACCCCTACCACTCTAACGTGCTCCCAGCAGCAGCATGTCGAAGCGAATCAACTTGCCCGTGAGTCCCCTAGCCCTCATCAAAGTCGAATTTGCCACCGCCGAGTCAGCTCATGGACTTGCGGACCGACGCAGGGAACTGGCGCCCTCAGCCAGGGCTACGCGCCGCTCGATGCGCCGATCAAGGAACATACAGTGTCTGGAGGAGGGATTCGCGAACAGCAGCCGATCGAGTTGGGAGACCTCGCCAACGACGAGTTCTTTGACGAGGTGCGTGTGCTTTTTCGCGCGTTGTTCACCGGACCGGACCTTTGTTGTTGGGGGCTGACTTGGGAAGAGACGAACTAGGTTGCTCGTATAAGGGACGGGACTCGCACCTTGGACGAGTCGATCACGGTCCTACAAACCAAGCAAGCCCTCTCTCTGCAATCCCCTTCCGACCCTCTCGCGAACGAACTCGCTTCCCTCTCTGCCAAACTCTCGAGCGAGGTAAGCTCGTACCGTTCGCGGATCTCAAACTTGTCGGAACGGGTCGGCAAGGACGAAGCGCGGAGAGGGCACTGGGAGAACTTGAAGGCGGCGTTGGGGAGGGCGGTCGAGAGATGGCAGAGGGTCGAGAGGGACCATCGCGAAAAAGTCAGGGACAAGATCTCGAGGCAGATGAAGATCGGTGAGTCGCTCACCTTTTCGGGGTATGGACACGGACAGATTGAACTAGCAAGGAGGTCTGACTTGGATTTTGTGAGGACAGTCAATCCTGCGGTGAGCGAGCAAGAAATCAAAGCCGCCGTCGACACCACTTCGTCCTCTCCCGGCCCTGCTGCGAACCAGATCTTTGCGCAAGCCCTCGTCGGCGGGAGCCGGACGGCCGCCGCTCGGTCGGCGCTCGACGAAGCGCAGACGAGGAGGTCCGAGTTGCTCCGGATCGAAGAGACGTTGACGGAGCTCGCGGCGTTGATGCAGCAGGTGCGCGCGCGGCGACTTTTGTTCCCTTTTCGCGTTCTTCTCACGCCTAACCCTCAACTCCTGACTCGCTTTTTGGATCCATTCTCTCCCACGCAGGTGGCTGACCTCGTCGTCGTGCAAGATATCAAGGTCCTGCACCTCAAACAGACCTCGCACGAGATCGAAGCCGACGTCGAAAAGGGCGCCGAGCAGCTCGGCGTCGCTCGCGTCTCGGCCGCCGCCGCGCGCCACAAGCGCAAACTCTGCGCCGGCGTCGTCCTCGCCCTCGTCGTCGTGATTATGATTGTCGTGATCGTTCAGGTCAAGCAGAGTCAGACTACTTGATTGAACCCCCCAAGTCAGGCAGTCATCGCGATCAACGTCAACATCTTCCTGCTCGGGACTTTCGTAGCACGCGAGGGTTCGGTTGGAGCGCAAAAAGAATGTCTGTAACACAATGCCTACTTGACCAGCGCCCTGCTGTCCGACTCGTCGATCCAGACCGTCCCCTCGGTGCTGATCTCTGCCACGATCCCAGTCTTGTACCAGATCGGGGCGGCCTTCTGTAGGGGGTATTCTTCGCCGGGATAGGGAGGAAGAGCAGGGAGAGACGTGTCGGATGCGAGGCGCGAGGGGTCCAGATTCGCAGGGAGGGGCAGGACTGGCGTGCGGACGACGATCTGTGCGTGCATGAAGGACGGACGCGCAGAGCAGATCAGCTATGGGCGCACTGATTCCGGAGCTGACGAGCGAGCCATCGTATAGACAACGCACCTGGCCCTTGATCCGGCCCGCCGCAATCTCCTCTTCATCGCCAACGAGCTTGACCTCCATCCCGAGCGTCGGCGGTCCAACATGATTCTTCTCATTCCCCCTCAACCGTTTCGCCCCGGGGGGCGGCAACCTCTGCACGTCAAACATGTGCGCGGCGCAGAGGGGCGAGAGCAAAACGGGGTGGGCGAGCGTTTGCGCGACGGGGCACCCGAGCGCGGCGCGGAGGGTTTCGAACCGCGATTGGTCGAGCGTGGGAGGGGCGGACAGGAACAGGGTGCGGAGTCGGGTTAGGTTGGTGTCTTGTCGGAGACCCTTGTCTGCGCGAATGAGAAGATGTTTGCATGTCGATTCTGTTTGGGGAGACCGACTCTCCCGAAAGAAGCAAGACCGACAGAAGGACGACACGGCATAACTTACATATCAGCGCATCCCAGAAGGACTGCTTGGTGAGTACGCCTTGGCGCAAGAGGCGGAGTTTGCCGTCCCTCGCGGCCCTGACGATGAAGCTCGAGTCGCCGAGCATCTCGGACAAGACCAACGTGTACAACGGCTTCGCGAGTTGGCTCGCGGGCGCATAGATGAGCGTCGCGGGCGGTCGCGTCTTTGCTTTAAGGAGCTGGGCGAGCTCTTCCGGGTTGGTTTCGCTGCCGGCGGACAGAGTCGGGAACGCGAGTCCGGCCGAGTGGGC